>JAUZST010016108.1:0-34427 GCA_034779995.1 Parotocinclus haroldoi | reverse complement strand
ATATATATATATATATATATATATATATATATATATATATATATATATATATATATATTGGTGATGGTAACACAAATTGTCAAAGCAGTATTATTCAAAATAGTCTTATTCACAATTCAGTTTTAATTGGTTTCCAAGGTGAGGCAGACCTCTCAGCGTCTGCACTTCATGATGCTTTGCTTGGAATTATAGTGAACGGTCAGAGAAAAATGCCATTTACAAACAGAAAAGTATTAAACATTATAAAAATAATTTCTCATTGCATTTCTTTACATATACTTTTCACTGGAATATAGCACGTAAGGCTTCTCATTCCACACTCCTCAATGGGTTCAGTAACAGATGAGTAGTAGCATGGCGGGTAACATGGCAACATGGGGTGTGTGATGATGAGCTCCACTTTCTTAGCGTCCTAGGCTGCCAACCCCAGCACAGTGGGTGCAGCCAGTCAGATGTTCTGTTGGAAGTAAGTAGGTGGCAACAGTAACTTGGGGAAAGGTTTGTTTGGATATTTTATGGAGAAGCATTTATACTGTATCAGGTAATGGCCAAACACACCTCAAAACTACTTGAAGACCAAAGCAGATCAAGGAGTACTAACTGTCATGCCCTTTCCTCCACAGTCATCTGACCTCATATAAACCCCATCTAACATTCTGGGGACACTGCAAGACAAAGAAAGGCAATCATTCGATTTCATCACATTATGCTGGGATCATATTATATGCAAATTTGGAGCTCACGCCAGCCATTATGGCAAAATTATGTACTCACTACTAATACTAATCAACTAAAATAGAGTAAAATATTTAATATATACACGATTTAAATGTTTAAAAACAATATACAATATTCAGTGTAGATATAATCATTTAAGTTGCATATAATCTACTTTACTATTGTGATTAATCTCACACTGTGCATTTTTTCAGTTTCACTGGATCATGCAATTTTGTCATATTCATAGGGATACAGTGGATACTGTTATGAGTTACCTTACCTTAAAATCCCGGTGCGCTCGCGGCTCGCCCTAGTAGCTGCTACAGAGCGTCCAGTGGCACTGTTTATATTCGGTGTTTAATTGACGATGTGATATCAAACACCGGAGGTCTCTACTATAATAGTACGAGCCCCAGCATTATACTGGGCCACGTCGTCACAAAGTACGTTTCCTCGCTCACGCGTAACCAGTAGCCTTTGTTTGGTAATTTGCTGCCTGGCTGACGCACGTCCCGACTTAACATATAGACGGTGACATCCTGGGGCGCATATAGCCGACGGATGTGCATGGGGGAAACCCCTGAGGTATCTAGCGCGTTAGAGATAGATTCAGGGTTTCTATTTACGTCCTCACTTGGCTCCTATTGAGCCTCACTTCAGCCGGCTGCACGCTCAAATTGAGACGCGCTTCGACTCAACTTCCTCATGTGCTACCGCTCGAGCTCACGCTCACCCTCTGGCATTCAGAGCTCCTCCGCGCTACCCGATTTAGGAAGCATCCCAAATCGGCTCACATTCGTGCTCACCGCACGTCTGCCCTCTGCCGTATCGGCGCACATTGTCACCGATTCGCATTAGCCATTCCCATTCAGGACGCATCACAGCTCCGTGACTTTTCCCCTTTTTTGTATTTCGTATTTTAGGTAGCCTTTTGCTTTGCCTCTTTAGTTATTTCCCATTTTTATTATACGTGTGGGGTTTCTTCACTCTGGTATCCTTGGGTCCAAAACACATATCATAACAGATACGTAAAGTATTCAGATTTTTCAATCTTTGTTTCATTGCAGACATTTGCTAAAATTAAAAAAGTTCATTTTATTTCTCTTTAATGTACACTCAGCATCCCAGCTTGGCAGAAAAAAGACATTCAGAAAATTTTGTACATTTATTTAAAAAGAAAAACTGAAATATCACATGGTCATAAGTATTCAGACCCTTTGCTGTGGCACTCATATTTAACTCACAAGCTGTCCATTTCTTCTTATCCTTCTTGAGATGGTTCTACTCCTTTATTGGAATCCAGCTGTGTTTAACTGAACTGATTGGACGTGATTAGGAAAGGCACACACCTGTCTATATAAGACCTCACAGCTCTCTCCACCAAAGTGCTCAGGACCTCAGACAGGGCCGAAGGTTCACCTTCCAACAAGACAATGATCCTAAGCACACAGCTAAAATAACAAAGAAGTGACTTCGGGACAACTCTCTGACCATTCTTGACTGGCCCAGCCAGAGCCCTGACCTAAACCCAACTGAGCATCTCTGAAGAGACCTGAATATGGCTGTCTACCCACAGTTACCATCCAACCTGACAGAACTGGAGAGGATCTGCAAGGAAGAATGGCAGAGAATCCCCAAATATAGGTGTAAAAAACTTGTTGCATCATTCCCAAGAAGACTCATGGCTGTATATATATTATATATATATTTAATACATTTCTACGTCTTTTTTCTGTCAAGATGGGATGCTGAGTGTACATTAATGAGAAAATGAACTTTTTTATTTTAGCAATAAGCTGCAATGAAACAAAAAGTGGAAAATGTAAAGGGGTCTGAATACTTTCAGTACCTGCTGTATATTAGAGAGGGAACAAGTAAATAGCTTCATGCACATTTTCTGAAACTGCACAATTAATGTTTACAAATGATATTTTACTCTAGTCATTGGACACCTATGGGGCAAATTACTAATATTTATCCATGTAGGCATTTTTTTGTAAGGTGAGAGGAAACTGGAGTTACTTTTTTCCTCATAGCAGTTGAAGCACAAAAAACTGAGATCACTTCAAATTGTCACTCCAAGATCAACATATTTACATATATGGCAGCAATTCCATTCCAATATGTAATACATTCCAACATAAACATCATTATAAATCATGAGATTTTGATTCCTGAGCCAGATTTGAACACCTGAATGAAATTTATTGAGGACACGTACAATATGCATGAAAGCATGACTGAAATGTTGAATTATCAACATATATACACAAATAATAAATAATAAATAAAATAATAAATAAACATAAGTATTGTGTTGTTAAACAAATGAATAGAAACTACATTTGTATTATTATTTGTATTATTAATCAATGACTGTAAATACCTGTAAACATTTGTTATTTTGATCAGTCATATACAGTGAAGAAATGCTCTTGTCATTGCTGAATTTGTCAGTAATTTATAGAACAATACAAAAATGAATTTCTCTCAACCACATACAGTGCTCACAATTAAAAAAAACCTACAGAAAATAATAATTTTGCAGGCTCTTAATTTAGTTTGTAAGCACACTATACTCATGCTGAACATTAATATGTATATATTTATTATACATTTTAAAGGAAAAAAGCCCCTGGTGAGAACTGAAATCCTAGGGCACGACAAAGAATCCAGTTGACTACTATTGTATTTAGAAGGACTTGAGCAGCCTCTACTGGATGCAGTAAACTCTCAAAATTCTAAATAATCCTAATCTTAACTCTGATTCTTCAAGCATTGAATTGCATATTTATTTTCTCTATCTAGGCCATCCTATAAAACTGGTTCAATTCAGAGTAAAAAATAT
This sequence comes from Parotocinclus haroldoi, assembly GCA_034779995.1. Classification (NCBI taxonomy): domain Eukaryota; kingdom Metazoa; phylum Chordata; class Actinopteri; order Siluriformes; family Loricariidae; genus Parotocinclus; species Parotocinclus haroldoi. The sequence goes on along the minus strand of JAUZST010016108.1, from coordinate 30,859 downwards.
TTTAAAATATTTACGAACTTTGTCCAAAGGCTTGTTTGCATGCACATTAATTTCTACCATATCTAATGTAAATCAAATGCAAAAAAATTAAATTAGATTCTTGTGCCAAGAAGGGCTAAAGCAAAATAAAAATAAATTAGTTTAGGAGTTATGACAGCCATCTCTCAATAGATAATACCCTATAAATAATGATAATGTACACATTTACATATTTTACATATCTTAATTAATACATTCATTTTAAATAATAATTAATCCGGGCATCTACAAAGTCTATGTGTGTGTGCATGTGCCCTGTGATGGACTGGCACCCTGTCCAGAATTCTGACAGGAAATTGAAACTTAATGAATTAATGAATTACTAGTGGAAAGAATGTTATGGAAATACCGTCAGCTAAACATAATATTTTATGTTACAGAAATACATGTGATTTCCAATCTTGAAAGATGATCTAGAAAACTAGATCTAGAAAGGTGAAAAGCAAAATTATAGAAGCATCGTAAGATTTGATGACTGGGAATTGTGGATGTCAGTGGAACTGATGCAGGGGCAATACACTAAAGTGGCTGGTTTTCAAAACCAGAATGAGCCATTTGCTTAACAAACTTATGTATTCAATAAATACTCTAACCATTAGGTAGGAAACGGCAATGTCACACACTAGGAGATGAGTTTGTCAAGCGGAAAACTGTTTGGAGTTTGTTAGTTGGTTTAAAAGCCAGTGCCATACAATCCTAATTAAAAATGCATAAGGGTTTTGTTCTTCATGAAAGCATTTATTGAGAACCATTTTCATCAAGGGTACCATTAACATGTAATTACTATCTAAATATCTACTATTTTGACTTAGTATAAATATCTGAAATATAATGGAACAACACAATGCAATAACATATTTATTTCAAATATTACTATAATATCTCTAACATATGTGGGACACAGGTAATACCCCATTCTACCCAATTGTGCATTTGTCCTAAAGTGCTGCATATTAGGCTGTTTGCAAATCTGAGAGAAATGTGGCTCACAAAATGGAAATTGCACCTAAATTGAATAGGGAATGTGAATTAGATCAGTCAACTGTGTTACACTCAAGACAAGACAAACATAATTATGAAGCTCTGAATCACATACTTGCCTTTGCTTCTAATGAAAGTTTACAGAAGATTTAAGTCTTAATACCAGTTTGCCCATGTCTGTGTAGTCACTTTTTCTTGTTTGGAACACATTGGAAGGTCAAACCTCAGCTAATTTAATATTATGTCTAAAGACTTAGCAAGAGCATTCTATAGCACATAAAGAACATTTGTTCTACAGTTATTAGTGCTGGCGCATCTCTATGAGGTTTTATACTGTTAGGGCAGAAAGTCTATGAACACCAATGAAAATATTTCTAGTTTAAATTTTTCTCACATTTAGTACAGAAATCTCAATATTAGTGTATTTCACACAAAATCATATAATGAGGATAACAATTAAAGTGAAAAGTTGAATCTCAAATCGAGTATGTGTTATTATTTGGTATGTTTTTTTTTTGTTGTCATGAAAGCATTAACTCCAGCTTGTTTGCCATTTTTTGCAAAATTTGATGATCTATGTTAGACCAGAACAATTTCACAATATTCCAATATTCTGGTGACACTTCGTAATTGACCAGGGTTATATAGTTATATAGGAAATCAGATCTGAAGCCCAGCAATTCTGTTCCCTAAAGCCCAATTATAGGGAATTATGATTAGGTGGCTATATGGACACAGTCTATAACTACAGGTGCCTTATGCAATGAAAATGCAATAAACAACATATAAGAAACACTATTATTAATGCATTCATTTTGACAGTCTTACCTAATTGAATACTATATCGTTTCATTGACTTGGCTTATACTTTTTAATAATCGTTTTCCTCTTCATCATCAAACATCTGTAGTGTGTTTTTTGCTTTTTATGTTTAGCTAAAATATCAGATTGATGTTTTCACAGCTTGTGTTGTATTCAAAAGGTCACTGAATCACAAATGTCATGAGCAGCATTTTATGACGCATGCTTAAAAACTTGGATTGGAACCTCTGCACCTCTAAAGGTCACTTCATTGTCCTGTAAAACACAATACGATATACATGTGAATTAAGCACAGTAGTAACTAATGGATGGCTGCATACTATATAGTGTTTCTTCTAAATTGCTTCACTGAAAGAAAATCTTCAGTGTTGATCAGACATTGAGGTGTTGTGCAGAAAGGTAATATCAAAAGATGTGTTGCATGAGAAAGAAGGATGTCTTGTCAGAAGTTCACAAATTTGGAATCAAACCCATCAAAAGCTTGAGGGGTTATTTGGAATTTAAAGTGAAACACCCAAAATAGGCAGCCTCACAATGAATTGTGTATCCATTTATAAGAATGGTGGCATAAAAAACTTAAAACTCTGGTCAATTCGTATCTGTCATGACTGGTACAGTGTGAATATACACAAAATATTAGAGATATAGTTTGCATACTACAGTTTTTTTTTTTTTTGCTAAAGAAGCTTAAGGCTCTGTTTTAAAAACAATGAAATGTACCTTTCTGTGTTATTGCTGATTGAGTGTGATATTACAAAGAAATCAAATGGAGAAAATTTTGCACATTTAAGTATTCCATGAAATTTGTAAAACACAAAAATTCCATGCAGCATAGGTGCTGTAAATCAAATGCCTTTTTTATATGCTTTATAGATTTAGACTGATGTTACATTCTCAGCCCATGGGAGAAATTGGGCCCAGTCTTTGGTGTTGATGGAGCAAAGGGTCCGTAAAAAAAATCGTGCAAGCTCCTGGTTACAACACTCAACTTGACTATTGGATTGTGGGTTTGTATCCCCATGTGTTTCATGAAACCCCTATATATATATACCCTAAAAGTGAATTGTGCTTCCCGATTGCTTACAATATACTCAGTGAGCCCAAAGTATCGTTAACATTTTGCTTGGCCACCAGTATTTCCATTGTATAAGTACCACGGTGCGGTGTATACCAGAGTTACCCATGTCAGGTGTGCTGTGTGCCAGGTGATAAGATTCCCCTGAGTTGGTGCAGGTACAAAGATTTGGGTTTGATTGGAGTTCTCCTCATTGGTCTCTCATTCTAAAGATCGTAGAAAGCACATGGGTGGCTAGATGGTAGTTGATGTCATTGATGTATGCGATGACGAATCTTCTCTGCATCTCTATAAAGAAGTAATTGATTTGATCATTGATGTAATTAAGTAATCATCTAAGCAGATGGCTTTATGGATCAGGCAGTCCAGAGAGTCACTGCATACATTTAGTTATTGTAGTAGTTATTGAGACATGTGCAGAAAGGGCAAAATGCGCTGACAGGGCAAAAGCGTATGCGATCCAACACGGAAGTACCCAAGTGTACACAAATGCCATCTCTGGAGTACTGATTGAAAATCAGGTCTACCTGTGTCCGGCCTATTGGAATCCAAGGAGCTCTGCCTCTGCTTCGATTTAAACCATGAACTTCTGCCGGTCAGGTGCGAAGTCATTCCGCATTTCCTTGTTAACTGTACAGAGCATCTCTTTTCTGAGCCGGCATGCTGGACGTGACACCACACTGGTGGATGCTGTTATCCAAAGTGAATACAAACCACACATTACGGTGTTAAGACAAACACAACAACACAAACTGGAAAAAGAATTTAAAAAAATACAGCACCCACATAGAGATTTTTGATTGCTGTAATATGCTGCATACAGTAATGTCTCAGGCAGATATGTAAATGGTTTGGTCTGATTTGGCACTGAAAGAATTTCACTTACAAAGCTTCAACAATTCCTCAGTTCTGAGTTCCCAAATGCTTACTGAGTGCTGTTAAAAGGAAAGGTGATGTAACACATGGGTAGACATACCCCATCCCAAATTAACGTGGTGGAGGCATCAAATTCAAAATGAGTAAATATTTGCAAAAAAACAATCAAGTTTATCAGTTTGAACATGAAATATATTGTCTTTGTAGTGTATTTAATTGAATATAGGTTAAAATGATTTGCAAATCATCAGATTCTGTTTTTATTTATGTTTTACATAACTTAATTGCAATTTGGGTTGCATCAAGTTCCATTAGATTCCAACAACTTCTCCTTGGTGAGTATGTTTTTTGGCAATGCATGTACATATCTACGTTTCTGCTCTTGCGGCAGCTGCTCATACAGGGAGAGTGTTACAAGCACTCAAGAAAGTGATCAAGCACAGAACATATGGTTGTATCCAAGAAGTAAATGAAGAACACACACAAACACAAGTACAAACTTGGTCAACAATTCCCTGCAGGTATCGCCAAATAAACATCTGTGTTGCTCTGGCCAGGGTTCTGCTAGGAAACCCTGGTTCTGGGTATCAATTTCACACATGCCACCTACATGTTGGTGCAGACCAGGTACATCTCTTAAAGGCAATGGAAATTAATGATGGCCTGTTTCAGCGGGAACATGCCATTTTATGTCCTGTAATGATATTTACATCTTCAGGGCATTTGGTGCAGTGAAAACATACGCAATTTAAAAACATAGGGCCTTTAATACACCAAGAATTTTCTTGTATCACTCCTGGGACTGTTGAGCCATGGCTCTTAGAGGAAGAGGGTGTAATTATAGTGAGAGTACAGTGAGTCACTTTCAGGAAGTCTGGCGGTCAAGTGCTCCCCTCTTATTGTTCTTAGGCTTGAGGAAGCTCACTCCTCCCAGGCTTTCATTTTGCTCCCAGAAGCCACACAGGAATAAGCTGTGGGATAAGAAGATCCACAGTGCTGTATGTCATATTTATTTGAGTGTCTTCCAAGCACTTACACAACACAACAGTTCTATTACACTTTCAATATATTTCTCCCCCATGAGTAAATTTTCCTGTTTTCATGTCATATTAAAAAAACCCTGAACTATAGCAGACTGTCAAGCTCCCCTTCATACTTAAAGTAATTATTTTACAAAGTGTTGAGACTTGCAACATATATAACTAAATGCACCACGTGGGACCTTTTCACTTTCATATATCATACAGTATTTCTCTTTGTATTTTCTTACCCAAAAAGTGATTTTGTCCCTGCAGCCAGTAAAATACAGGATATAAATACATAGTAAACAATCCCAGGATGAGCAGTATGTGTGTACAATCACACACACACACACACACACACACACACACACACACACACACACACACACAAATATGAAAAATACAGTGTTTATTTAGTTGCACATAGTATGAACCTGAGTTGTTGCATGTTTTGTTTGGTCAGCTTAATTTAATTTATTAATAAACATTCATGCCTGCACATTCCGAAAAAAAAAGCTGGTATGGTAAAGTATTTACCACTTTTCACCTCACTTAAAATACAATTTGGCACAGTGGAAACCAAATGAGTTAGTGTTTCCAAATCTTAACATTTGTAACAGTACATGATGTGATTTTTGTGACCAAATGTGCAATTGATGGAAGTCTGATGGAAGAGGAGATTTGTAGCAAGTAGCTCGGCAATATAGAGTTAAATTCACAAATGTCACTTCAAGCTTTATTGTGCAGAAAGAAACCTTGTATTAACCATTTACTTAGCCGTAAAATGGTGGCAGCAGCGGCTACGGCTGATGCCACACCCACTACCAGCAACACAATTCAGGAACCCCGCAACCAGCTTACGGAGGTAACGCAAGCAGTGCGTCAGCTCATCACATATCAGCGGGCTTTGGGCTTACTAGCTCCCACCGTCCGCTCTCTCTCGTGCAGCTCGTGATCGCCAGTCAAGCCCTGCCCACCACGGGCACGGTACCGCTTCCGCCCAGCCCACCACGACCTACTCCGTCCATTTCCGCTTACAAACTTGCGTTCCTAGACAAGTACGACAGAGACCCGGATAAATACCAAGGCTTTCACCTACAGTGTGATTTATATTTTACTCATTCAGTCCCGGATCACTTTGATTATATCCCTGCTTACAGGACCTGCCCTGGAATGGGCCACAGCTATTTGGCTACAGGAGGAGGAGGAGTCCAGGAACTACCGCCGTTTCCTTCAGGTTTTTCAGCACCTGCACGATGGTCGGTCGACTTCTGAATGTCTGCTCACCCTGCTCCAGGGAGCCAGCTCTGCCGCCGAGTGCACCCTCCAGTTTCGGATTCTCGCGGCTTAGAGCTGCTGAAACGAGGCTGAACTTCAGCCAACCTTCCGTCAAGGGTTACGGGCTGATTTATAGGGTGAACTCCTAGGACAGGATACTGATCTTTCTCTGGATGGGCTTATATCTTATATTTGACCAGCTGCGGCACTCCCAGACCTGTAACCAGCACCTGCCCATGCCTAGGGCCCCGGAGTCCTCTCCTGAACCCATGGAGGTAGCTAGGACTCATCTCTCACCTGCGGAACGTCAGCGCTGCATTGACCACGTGTTGTGCATGTACTGCGGTTCAGTGAGCCCACCATCACCACCCTGTCCCCCCACCGACCCTACGATTGCACTATAGAACTGCTGGAGGATGTCACGCTCCCTAAAGCTCACTTATACCCCCTTTCACTGACTGAGGAAGCAGCCATGGATACTTACATCAGGGAGTCTCTCCACCTAGGACCGATCCGCCCCTCCAAATCCCCTCTTTTGGCCAGATTTTTCTTCGTCCGGGCAGGTCCCTTTAACCTTGCATCGACTACCGCGAGCCTAATAAGATCACTAGAAGGTACACGTACCCTCTCCCCCTTGTGCCATCGGCTCTGGAACAGCTTAGAGCTGCACACTGGTTCACAATTCGTACAAATCAAGTACTAAAGATGAGTGGTCTACTCACCCGTTGTACCCTCACATATCACCCAGGTCCGTAAGGTACCTCAACGACTCCAGGATAACCATCTCTGGGTGAAAGCCGAGAAATGTGCGTTCCATATGCAGTCTGTGTCATACCTGGGGTACGTTATTTCCGCCCTAGGGGTCGCCATGGATGATTCCAAGGTGTCCGCCATCCTTTTCTGGCCTTGTCCACGCATCATCAAGGACCTTCAGTGCTTCCTGGGGTTCGATAGTTTCTATAGGCGATTCATCCAGAACTTCAGCCAGACTGTGGCTCCCCTCACTGCAATCCTACAAAGCAAGTAGGGAGTCGGGGCCGTCCTCTTCCAGTGCCTCGGGAAGCCTGGGAACTGCTCGCAATGAAATTAGAGGGGGCACAGCACCAGGTAACAATATGCACTGACCACTAGAACCTGAAACACTCGAGGGCCGCCAGGCGTCTCAACCCCCGCCAGGCTCACTAGGTTTTTTTCTTCTCCAGATTCAACATCCTCATCTCCTATCGCCCAGGGTCCCAGAACCACCATCTTTCTAGATGCCTAGATCCCTCCTCGGACTCGATAGAACCCCTGGAGCCAGTCTTTACAGCATCATGTTTCCTCTGGGCCATTCACTGGGAGCTAGAACAGGAGCTCACTCCCCTACCCATCCTAGAATGCCCTTGGTCCCACCTGGCTCTGGACTTTATGACAGACCTTCCTCTGTCAGCGGGGAACACTACCATCCTCATGGATCGATTCTCCAGGGGGTTTAGGTTCATCCCTCTCCCCAAGCTGCCCACTGCCTTTGAGACAGGGAAGGTGTTGTTCTCACGGATCTTTACCCTCTTTGGGATCCCAGAGGTCATCCGCACAGACTGGGGTCCCCAGTTCATGTCAGCAGTTTGGACAGCTTTTCTTAAGAAGCTGAGGGTGACTGTCAGCCTTACCTCGGGCTACCATCCAGAGTCCAGTGGTCAGTGTGAGAGGGTTAACCAGGATCTGGGTAAGTTCCTCTGGCTCTACTATTCGGCAAACCAGAACAACTGGTCCTGCTTCCTCCCCTGGGCCGAGATTGCCCAAAACTCCCTCCGCCACTGACGCCGTTCCAACCCCTTTTTGCAGCCTTTTGGGACCCTACTCCCTCGGACACCCTGTCCGTGGACGCCTGGTTCAAAAGGAGCGAATCACTCATTCACCCCTCTCATCACACACCGCATTTATCCACGTCACTCTCTCACATCACTTGCTAAGTCTCTTGGTTCTTACTCGGTTACTTAGTGCTTCTAGTCAGTTTGTTTATCACCTGTACTTACCGTTTTCGACCTGTGCCTGTCTACCGTTTTCGCATTTCGCATTGCCCTTTTGGATTCTGTTTGCTGTTTGTGGTTTTCACAATTTCACAATCGGATTCGTCCGATTACGATTTTTGTGGAAATAAAACCTGGTTCTGCATGTGCTTCTGCCATTGTTGTCGCCACGTTACAATTACCATGTGATATTTAAGTTTTTCTTTTTTTTAAAAATATCTACGTCTGTAAACTAAAAGTGTGTTAAAAATTGCTATAGGTAAAAACAACAAAGTATATATTAAAAAGAAGGCAACCATTAAATGGGGATGTAGGGTGTTTAAATATGTAAGTGCAATTTCCTTACTTTCCTTTCCTTTCCTTACATTAATGTTGAATTAAAAAGTGAGTATATAGTTCCAATTTGAAGGCAGCAGAGATTTAGGTTGTTACTGTACTGATCAAAGTAATCCAAGTTCAGCTTTGCTACCAGTTTGTGTGCAATTTACATATTCTTGCTGTGTCTGGTGAGGTTTTCTGTTGGGCATTTTCCCAAAAATTCCCTAAGATGCACTAGAGAACTATAAAGCACATATACATACAAGGCTTATATCAGAATAAAATGGAAATGCTAATCAAATTAGTTACAGCTATTTCAATTTCCATCTCTTGGGTAAAACGTGCATGTCCTCATATTAAATCACAAAGTTAGAACATTAAAATAAACAATTAGCTATTGTTAAAAGAAAAATGTTTCATTCCATGCTCTGATGGCTGCGGCTTAACTGTTTGTTCTGTAATTTGACATCACAGCATACAGAGTGCTAAGAGTAGCTTGCTATCTGGCTAAACTTTGTCTTTTAGGCAAATGTTTAAGGAGAAAAAAAAAGCAGCAGGCTAAAGCAACTTGCAAATAATGCTTTACAGGTAACACTTAATATTTATTTATCAAACATGATTAAAAAAACATTACATTACGTTACATTTAACGTAAGACTAATTAACATGTGTTTACGTCCAACCACCTCTGACTCAAATAGTGTGATTATGGTGTGGCTCTTTGCCTTGTTCGTGAGAGATTATTGAGGGCTAGAACAGGAAGGGTCAGGTCAGGAGAAACAGGAAACTGATAAAAGGAAATGTTACACGTCACAAAGACACACTGCTGCTGGTAAAAGTGAACCAGTCTCGTGTAGCAAATGGAGTCGTTCTTCAGCTCATCAATGAAATTTTTACTTTTCACAGGTAGGACACTATTTACTTGTTTAACTACCCAGGCTGTCGTTTTCCAACATGGTATATTATACAATATTTGAAATATCGTTCTTCTGTACCATTGGAACCATATTCATTGTTTCCTTCTCGTGGTTTTTCTAAAGTGTGGCTTTCAAGTGTGTTGGGTCCATGCTTTTGTACAACAGTTTGTGGGTCATGCCACCAGAATGCAACATGTCATACTGAAAAATGTTTGTGCAACCGAGGTTTTTCAGGAGACGGGATCAAGCTTTGCAAAGGTAAGTGGTTTGCTTTATAGTTACAGGGTCTGTTATCGTATTATTGACTAGTTTTAATATATTTTAAGACGTGGTTAAAATTGGAACTGGATATAGAATGCAGCAGGTGAAATTTCACTGCGGTTGCTTTATTTCTACAACCTACATTTCTAAATTGACTATAACAGGTAGTTTTTTAAAATGAACCCATTTAAAATGTGTCTGTATTATGTGACAGTGTTATAGGACTTTCATGTGACATTTATATTTGCTTCTGTATTATTGTATTTGCCTGTTTTTGGCACTTACAGTGAGATATATTTCAGCAGCAAATATTATGTGATGCAGAAGTAAGACACTCAGTCTCTTATTACAGTTACATTTTATGCACTATACAATTATACATACCAATCACATGTATGTGGGCCTTGAATGTTGAAGGCAGACAACATTTTATTTATTGGCAAAATGTATTCTCAATCAAAGTTACAGTATGCATATACAGTATGAGCACTAAGCAAAGGCTTAAAAAGCAGGATTAATGACTGGATGGAGCAGTGCACATTCTGTTCTTGGATAAAGAATGTTTAATGTATTATATGAAACAATATGAACATATATTATACTTATTGATCATCATGTTTTGTAAAGTTTATTGTAAATTAATACTGATAATGTCGATTTCATGTTGTGAAATATGTCAAAGGGAAACAGTCTCATGTTTTAGTTAAATGCCACCTAAAAACAGTCATATGAATATGACTAGAGGCTGGAAAGAGGTGGGTTACCCACTTAAATATGGAATTCTGCCTTAGAGAAATACACTTCAATTCAGTAAATTATCTAAGGTTAGAAAACACATTTATTTGTTTATTAGTTTTATTTAACATTGTATCAGGATCAATGGCTATATTCATGACAGACACAAATGTACATAGATACATTAGATGTTTATGCATGTCTTTGGAATGTGGAAGAGAACCAGAGCACCAAGAGTAAACCCACGTGGACAGCCATGCAAACTCTACACAGGCGAAGTCCGAGGTCAGGATCAAATCATCACATGATGAGTTTATGATTATCCCATTAAGTAAATGTGGGATCCATTCCTTTGGCTAATCTAAAAAAAATATCTCCTGTATTAGCAGCTTCTCAAGTTTTATCCATTGGTAAAACATGATCAGAACATCTACTAGTAATTTATTTCAGAGCTTGTGGCCAGGATTTGTGTATTATAGTAGTGAAACAGCAACAAGCAACAATTTGGCTTTCAATTAGGAGGTGGTTTGTGTGTAACATTCATTTCGGGTGTTGTACTGGGTTGCTCTGTGTAGAAGATGTAAGTGCATCACTAATAATCACAAACAACTACTCCAACAAGATCAAATGGGTAGCATTTGATTAAGGTACTGCAATGCAGTGATATGGAGAGAAATGTTTTGCCTTATCGTCTTTCTGCTATTTTCTACTCTTCATACGAGAAATTCTACACCTTCTAAAAGTCCTTCTCCCTACTCCTAGCTGTTTTTCACCTTAGGACCTCTTTAAAAAAAGTTAATATGCTTTATGAAAAACCTTTACTAGATTGTACTCCTAACTTTAAAAGGGAAACACACGGAATTCTGAATTTTTTCTTGAAATTTCATCACTTCGAGCGAATCTTACATTATTTAATTAGTAAATAAAAGGCAAAGTGTCTAACAATTGTCTAACAATGACTAGAAAAACAGGAACAGGAACAGTACTCAACTCTATGTGCATGTTTGTGGTTTGCTGGTGAGTTCTTAGAAGTTAATATTTATTTTGCTTTGGGTAGACACATTTCATGATGAATCTTTCACTCCTGGAGAGGACATTCTTCACTCAAATATGGCCATGGATGACCACTGCCCATACAAGCACCAGCAGAATCACTTGTAGAAATTTCCTTTATAAGTATAATTTCCCATAAATCAGTGTTAATTTGCTTGGATGTTAATTTGCTTACTTGGATAGCACAAGTGAATGGCCGTACTTAAGCCTGAAGGCTTGCAAACCCCACCCCACTACATTATAATCAAAATAAAAATAATAAAAGGTAGCATGAAAAAAATGTACTTGCTAAACAAGCAAATATGTCCATACATACAGTATTAGGGAAATGGGTAAGAGAAATGCCATTTCCTCCCACATTAACAACTTTTACAACCTGTTTGCTTGCAAGCAGGTGCATAGAATTGTATAATAGTCTTTTTGAAAACTTCTCAGGATAGAAGACCTGGTTGAGATCAATGGCAATGATACATAAATAGTCCAGTCTCAGCATGTTTGGAAATCATATTTTCTTACATGTTACTGCACAAGACCAAATATCCTATTTCCTTCCCTAGTTAGTATTTAAGCCTTCAACCCAGCTAATTTCACCATGGCTTGTTCAAAATTAATGTATTCTTTTTACAGGTTTGATTGTGGGAAGATCTCCAACATTTCTGTTAATCTATATTCAACTAACATGCTTGTATTTTTTGTGGCCGAGGTGCTGCATACAGCCTACAGCAAGTTGAGAATCAATCACAAGTGCACAGTTTGATCATTTAAGCTTTTATATATGAGAACAACCTTCGGGAAACAACCATCATTTTTAAAGAGTCAAACGAGTTGGTGCTAACATTTAGGCACCAGGCATTAGTGACAATGACTGGAAGATGATTAAATGTTTCATAGCGGAACAGTCATGGACACATGTTAAAATTGGAAACAGCATCAGCAAAAAAGAACAATGGTTGCAAGTCAAAGTTTGCTGACAGGAACAGATGGACACTTTACAGGATATTACCTGCTTCAACACCACAGTGGCAAAACTAGAACTCATGACAAAGCTGGTGTATAACACTCTTCTTACTCCATGCACAATTTATATTGAATGTCTTCAAGAAAATGAATTAAGTAGTATTTTGGACTAGCAGGACATGTGGTTAAAATTGGCATGCCACAGCTATTCAATATGATATTGCTTATTTTAAAACCTACTGCTAGTCTATTTCACATGACTATTATTGAGTGACCTATTATCAATGACCCCAAACACACTTCCAAGTAATAAAAATGGTTTGTTAAAGGAATCAGGAATGTTCTGAAGTGGCTTCTCAGTCTAAAGGTTAAATCCCATAAAATAGGTGGGATATAAAGAAAGATGTTGCAGCACATAAGGCATCAAACATCAACGCACTGAAAGCAACTGAATAATTGCTGTATATCTTAATTCAAATACACTGCTCACAAAAATTAGAGGATATGTTATTATGGTTATTTTATTTTCTGTGAGCAGTAAATATACACATACATAGTATATTATAGGTATACTATATATACAAAAAAGTTTGTGGACACCCCTCTATTTATTGAGCTCTGCTGTTTCCACAGCCCTCAGTTGTAACACTTTAAATAAAAAGCATGCATTTCTGGATTCTCCACAGACAAACAATGGCAGTAAAATGGATTGAACCGAATATACTCATGACTCTAAATTCTCACCTCCACATGTATAGGTTGTCTGCTTTCAGCAGACATTTTCTGCCCTGCTACCCTAGAGCCCATAGAGAATTGGTTCACCAGCTTTGATTGAGAATTTGGCTGGCTTGCAATGAACCTCAACTCCATCCAGACACCCTGTGCCAGGGGCATCAGAAGCTCATCTCACATGTATGTTCCAAAAGCTAGTGGAAAGCTCTTTTAGAAGAGCTAAGGCCATTGTAGCAGCAAAGGTGGGGACAATTTCCATACTAATACCAATGTTTTGAATATAATTTTTGGGGTGTCCACAAACTATTTGTTTGTATAGTATATTTGCCCACATCAGCTTCAGTACAATGCTGAGACCTACTACCCAAATAATACCTGCTTAGTAAACAAGATTAACAAAGTATGTAGAGAAACACTAAGGGACTAGAGTGCTTCTACTTGGCAAATTTACCTGATAAAATACACAACCAATGTAAAAAGAGGGAGGGGTGCTTGATAATGGGGTTAGTGAGTATACATGTATTTATTCTTATATATGTGCCCAGTTGTTTATTTACATACATTTTATTATTATACAGATGACGATGAGTGTGCAAATGTTACTTATATCTGTGGTGAGAATGCCAACTGTACAAATACAATAGGAAGCTATTACTGCACCTGCAGGACAGGATATAGGACAACAACTGGACAAGGAGACTTTCTACCTAATGATGGAACACACTGCACTGGTAAGACATTACGTTCACCACCTATAACAACTCCTACACTGAAATACACAACCTGTTACTGGGGCTCTTGTGGCTTAGTGGTTAAGTTACTAGGCTTTTGACTAGAAAGTTCAGGACTAAAATCCCACCTCCATCAAGCTACCACTGTTAAGACCTTTAACCCACAATTGCTTACATTTTGTAAAATTGTATCATTTGTTGGTTTTGTGCTTATTTATCCTTCTATAAACTGTCAGCCAAAAAAAATAAGGTTCTGTGCATTTTCTCTGCTTTTATCATGTATTTTGCAGATATCAATGAATGTGCGGATAGTCAAAAATGTGGTCCCTTCTCCCAATGTCACAACACAAATGGTTCTTTCTACTGCACATGCCAAAGAAATTATGCAATATCATCACGAGAAATCAAGTTTCAACCAAAGGGTGATACACAATGCAAAGGTGAAAACCAGTAAACCAGCAGTTTATTGTATATGGAGTTTGTTTTTACTCTTTGACTGAGATATGTTTGATTTTTTTTTCAGAGGACCCAAAAAAGAACTGTCATCAGGACAGGAGCTGTATTTATCTAACTATTAATACAACAGTTACAAATGTAAGTATGTTATACATGTACTCACAGAAACACTCAACCAATACAAAGAGAGTTCAGAGAGTTCTCAGAACCTTTTACAATTGTTATATTGTGGCCTAGATGCCCTTATTCAGGGTGACTTATATTTGATACATAGGGCATTACAACCTGAGCAATTGTGGGGTCTGCTCAAAGACCCAACAATGGCAGCTTAGCAGAGCTGGAATTTTAACCCTTGGCCTTCTGGTCAGTAGTCCACTAGACTACCACAATCCTCATATTTTAGCACTAGCTTTTAACATATCAAAATGTGAGTAAAGTGAAAAGGCCTGGAGACTTTTGAATGCAATGTAAATACTATTGTTGAAACTGTAGTATTTCCTTATGTAAAAGTTAGGTATGCTGGGCCTTTATACCAGACTGCAATGCTGTTTTTTTACATTTTAACATTTGATGAAGATCTTAGATTAAAACTTGTGTGATGACAATAAATGTAATTTTCTATGACATTAACATTAAAGGGATAAACCAAAAATATTACATTTTACACCATGTGTAATTGGATAAAAACAGGAAATGAGATATTAACTGATGCTTATTAATCAGATTTTAATTGATGAATACCAATATTCGAAACATGTTTCAAAGTCTTGCACCCTTGCTCTTTATGCACTGAAATTTCCTAAAACAATATTATGCACTGCTGGAGAAATCCTTTGTATCTTTCTTTGAACATCGTTTTTTAAACATTGTAAATTTCTGATGCCATCCATAATATTGTATATATATATATATATGAAGAGTTTAGTCAACGTAAACCATTCTTAAAGAGGCATTTAAATCTAATATCCATTTAGTTCAGCATTGATTATCTTTGACAAACCACACTGTAAACTACTGATTCTTAACTCATATGAAAAAAGAAACTAAGAAAAATACAAAAAACAGCAAGAAAGGTCCACATATTCTCAGAGATTTTACTTTTTGGGGGGCTTTTTAACTTAGACTGGGGGGTTGGATTCTCAGGTGGGCTCTATCAACCCTGGAATTAAACACTAAACCACTAAACGGCTATCAAATTAAAAAATATTGATTTTCTGCAGTTAGCAGATTATTAAATGCATGTGCCATCAGTTATTTTAAACCCCAAAACATCTATGCAATATTGTGGTTGCATTTATGTTATGTATTTGTCTTTTTGACACTATTAATATTAAAAATGGTAAATAGCAAGAAACAAGCACAAAACTGGTTGATAATTATGTGGTAGGTGATGAGCACTGGGAAATGCAGCCACAAAGCATTAATCAGTACAGTATTCAATAAAATAAATGTTAAACACTTATATAATATAATAAATTAGACATTAAACACTTTATTATAAAATAAACCTTTTTTTAATGATTGAAGTTTGATGTAAGTGTTTTAAGCTTATTTAAGGTAAATTACACACAAAATTCTCCAGCACCTGACAGGAGTGGCAGGAGTGCTGAGCCCTGGGAAACACTGGTCGCCATTGCGTTTTAAGCATGTTTCATGTACGTTACAATATGATATAAATTAACTTCCTCAATTTATGATAAAGTCAGCTTACAATGGGTATGTCGCAATCTTTCCCCATCACAAATTAGTGTAACCTGTACTTTATTGGCATGAATTTTTATAGAAAATTATTGACAAAGCAGTTGCAAATCGCTAATAAACGTTTTAGAAAAGAAAATCTTAAGCAAAAAAAAAAGATAGAATATATAGAAAAAACACCTGAAAAGCAATGAGCAAATTATATATAGATATATAGCTAAAGTATATTAAACAAAACAGACAATATTGCACTAATTACAGGTTATTTTGTTTGTTTTGTAGTGCGTGAGTGTATGTATAAGTGTGTAAGTGTGTGTGTGTGTCCTAGAGTGGATTGGTTTCCTGTGTAGGGTTGTTTGTGCCTTGAGTCCTATGCCACCAGCAAGGCCCAGGCTCTCCGGCAACACTGTCCAGGATTAAGCAGATGAGAAAGTGAATGAATGAATGAATGATTAGAGATCAGTATGTCTCAGTTTGTGCCAGACTGGTATAAATTGTGAGACAGACTTCCCTCTTCTCCCCTTATATCCATTTGCTCCATTTTTTCCATGTGGTGAAACTGCTAATTTTGTTGTAGAATTGCTGCCTGATTAAGTCGTATTTAGAGCATTGTGTTAGGAATCCAGCTGTCTCCACTTCTCACAGTAACTCTTTCTCACAATAAGAGCACAATCTGTACTATCTCGTTTTCCATCACTGCCTCCCTTTGCCCATTTTGATAGCCAGGCTGTGAACGCTAAGTCTGTACTTACTCAGAGTTTTTGATTGCAGTCCGGTAATCAGTTTACGGTCAGATTTAAGGTAAGAAAACAGGAAGTTTACTTTGTTGTTTTGTGCTTTCAGTCCAGTGTATAATGTTGCTGGTTGGTTATATAAAGAGTTTGGGTGTGATGTGTTTGGTGTGTGGCTGCTGAGTTTCAGGACCAGTTGTATCGCTCTTTCTCTCATATATACACACAAACACAAGCCCATTTATGGGAAGAGAAGTCTTTTATGCCATAGCACAAGCTATTTCCTGTTGCACTGACAACACAAGCAAGTATTTCAGATGAGAGCAAGGAACTGAGAACTCTGAAGTTGTAACAAGCAAGCACATTTAACTCTTATATGATGGTTTACAGAGAATTTTTTTCTCCACACTCACCACAAAATGTAGTAGCTTACCACCGCAAATAAAATGTAGCTCTCAAATATTAAAGAATCAGCAATTGTCTGACAATCCACACACAGTTCTTGTGCAGAGGAGCGCAGATCCAGTGTAAACAATTTCCAGTGCAAAGTGGTAACACCTGTGTTTTTAGTTTAGTCTATTCAAGCTGTGTCATAAGTCATTACGACTGCTGCACTACTACAGCTAATGAATCTGGTAAGGTAGTTTATATATGGTTAAAGCAGGTTAATTGCCTGAAGAAGAAGAATAACTTTATTGGACCATGGCTGTATATGCAAAGAACATTGTGCAGAGTTTATGGGGCATGTAACTGTAGTAAGTGGGATGTTGCACCATGGACCCAAGTGTTGTTTGATGAAAACATATACTGAGCAATTCTCTGATTTGGGCTCAAGCACAGAGTCACACTGGCTTTGACATCAGAGGGTACTAGGGGTAAAACCATGCCTTATTTATTATTAAATATATTTGATAGGGTAAATGATAGAAAAGGATTCATATGAGGGAATAACAGAGTATGTGTTTAGGTAACTGTGACTGGAACTCAAAATCTCACTTAATGGTCTTCGCCCAAACTCAAATAAAAGCTTTCTTATATTAATTTAGCTATTTGTTTATTTATTCTTCAGTTTATTATGTTCTTGCTCATTCTCAGTGGCATAACATGTACACAGTGTGTACTCTACAGTCATGTAGACAGTGGCCATTCCAGTGAGCGGTTATCTTAGTCAGATATGGGTCCTATTGCAAGCAAGAAAATAGTAGCAGAGTACTTTATCATTAATAAAATATTTATATAACATTTTACCTCAGAAGGTTTAGAAGGACCTGACTGCAGGTCACTGTTAATTTTACTATTTGTTCAATCTTATCAGCCACATCTCATGTAAAGAAGCTGCACTGATACTGGCTTATTACCAATTTAAGTAGCATGTCAGCCAGGGGCAGCTTGTAATGACTAAGTGCAATAACATTAAACGAGCTAGCCCACGTGACCATGCCGTGGCTTCTGGGAAACATAATTCATGAGGATATGCTCTTTGACTGTGCAGAGCACCTCTGCCATTCTCTGGTGGCACTCCTTCTGATGCTGCTGGCACTCTGACAGAACCACCTGCATAATATTGTGTACATCCCCATCATGATCCTAAGACTTTGACCCGTATCTGGCACGCTAGAGGTTAGCAGTAGATCCTTTGAATCCAGTAAATTGAGAAATGGGGCCTCCATGCATCCAGCTTGTTTGTCCAGCACATCTCACAGATTCCTGACTGGATTTAGATATGGGGAATTTAGAGGCCTAAGTCAACACCCTGAACTCTGTCATTTTCATGAAACCATTTTTGAACTTTTTTGAGTGTGGCTGTGCACATTATTCTGCTTAAAGAAACCACTGTCAGGACCCAAGGTTTACCATCAGAACACATTGCCCAGAGTATCACACTATCATATGTTTTTAATCTCACTTGTCAGTGGTTTTAATGTTGTGGCTGAATGGTGTGTATGTATACTTTATAGTTGTACCGAATAATTTCTGAGCATAAAAGTTTTACTACATGTTCATTATTACACGATGACATTATATATATATATATAGAGAGAGATCTTTCAAAGATCAGAATTACACTATATTGTGCTTAGACACAGACAGTTCCAGGCGTTAGTTTTTTAAGACACCTTGCATACTTTAGCCTACGATTGTTTTCTAACTTTGCTGGTGATACTGTGTACAGGAAACAGCTGTTCATGAAAAGTGCAGTAAGCATTCTATGATAGTCATAGGATTTCTGGGAAACAGGACTGATGTGTTCAGCTAGGGGTGACGTGCTGAGGTTATACTGGGTTCAGAGGTGGCAGAAGTATCCTAAGAATGTTTTTTACTTAAGAAAGATTTTACAAATTGGATAAAATCTGATTAAAAATACTCAACTAATGCTTAGATATTTACTCAAGTTGAAATATACTAAAAATACTTAAAGTAAAAAATCTAAAATATTTCTTTAAGAAGCCTTTCTTACTAAGTTTTTGGAACAGGTTGTCTTTTATTGAAGAAAAGAGGTACAGATCCATTACTTTGTGGCTAGATAATGGTTTGTACTGCAACTACATGAATCCTTTGCAAAGATCATACAAATGACAGACAAGATTTTAAAGAACTGCTCCCAAATTGCTCATATCAAGACATGCTAATAGTCACCTTATGCACCGTGTCATGTTATTTTACCCTAACAATCGTTAACATAGACTCTCTGAAACACACTCACTGCATTTCAGGCAAACAAACTGCACCATCCTCAATTTTTAGAGTAGTTCTTCTATTAAATAATACACTGTACATACTTATGCAAAGGTGCAATTAAATACTTAATTAATTAATGTAAAGATGCCTTAAAAATACTTCCCGGTAAGTGACAAAGTATTTTGTTACTTACCACATGTGTCTCAGTCATGTAATAATCGAATGCCATGCAAATATTAGAAACATTATTTATAACTTAGGTTTTATGTCAGATATTGGCATTCTACAGTTTTTCTGGAAATGTAATTATAGTTATGTATGAGCCGTATTTAATGTATGTATAATAGGAGCAGTAATGTATATGTATGTTTAGTATAGCTGAAAAAGACATATTGAGAATTGTCTTAAAGTGTAATTTGTTTACAGAATGACAAATATTATTATAGTATATGAACATTTTTTAAAGAATCCACTCTGCAGTGTCTATGTTCCAGTGCTGTCTCTCTAGCAATTTTGAGCTCATTGTTTGCGAGGGAATGGTGCTCTCTGGTGGCACATTTATGAGATAATGCAAACAAAGTGACGGAGTTCAATTCCAGATTATTTTGTCACTGCTCTATTATTCCCCCCAACAGACTCCCTGCAGCTAGAAAATCTATAAATCTCTGTTTACATTATAAAAGTTTTTTTATTTTATTTTGTTCTACCCATTTCCTCACATGTAGCGTTATAGGTTCAGAAATGCTATGCATTCCAGTCAGAGATCTGTCGTTTGATAATTAATACCAAAAGTTTGTGGACACCCCTACCAATCAATGATTGTTGTTAGAATTGTGGCAATAGATTAGTCTTTCTGAAGTCCCTAGTGGCTGAACTTGAACTGTCTCTCTAAATGTGCTAACTAAACGTTTTAATGTACACTCCAAAATACATTCATTGTCACAGTACAAAATTAGCACACACCTGCTACGAGTTCCCAAGCACCTTGTTTAGGAATAACAGACTGAAAAGACTCTCCATGCTTTTGTGCACGTACATAAACTACTCATAAATCAGGCCGACCTTAATGTGTGTAGGAACCGCACCCATTCCCCTCTGCCCTATCTTGTTATTGTTGTCCATTCTATTTGTGCTTTTAGGAGAAATACTTTATAGTTCAGTTTCTGTTTTCTTTAGGCTTACTGAAATGTGATCATGAAATCTGAAATTTGCCCTTGCTCTTATTGGTGGTGTTCGCCCCAACAATGCCCATTACTTTAAGTGTGATTAGACATCAGAGGCAGTCGGTGATGCAAAAATTTGCAATTGCTGTAATTTAGTGTAAATGCTGTCACTGATGGTTGTTCACACCTCACAATAGTGTTTAAAGCCTCTTAAAATGTCTCATCTTTGTAGATCATTAACCTGCCAGATCCACAGCAACAAATGGAGGAGATAAAAGAACAAACATCAGGTGACCTTGCTCCAGTTGCAATAATCTCTTACATTGAAGCCATGGCAGCCTTCACATTACATTTTGCCAATGAGACTCAAAAAGAGGATGCAGTAAATGCAACTATAAGGGTAATTATTAAATGTTCATATACGACGCTTAATAAATGTTCAGTGTGAAATAGTGCTATATACTGTCAATAAATTTTAGCCTCAATTACGGTTTAGCATTTTATGTTAAGCAGGGGTGCCAGTTTTCTGCTAGTGCATCTACAAACCCTGCCGAATAGACCCAGAGGAACCAGGAAATATTGAACGGCCCCTGGTGAGACAGGATGCCAACAGGTTCAAGTTACAGCCACCCTGACTCACCACCCAGGTTTGTGTGGCGCTCTGCTTACAAGGTGGTAATTGTTTCCCAAACTGCACTAAGGTTAAAACCAATAATATACATCTGTGGGGAATGAAAACCCATAAAGAGAGAAAGAACATGCAAGCTGAGACAATCATCACCTCATCAGAGGTGGAGTACAAACTGGGGAGGCTCATCTTTGGGAACTAGTATACTACCAACTGAACTGCCTAAGTTCATAGTTCAATGTGATACATTTTCTCTGATTGTGTTTTCCCTCTCATCACTCTCACTTGGGTTCTGTTTCTAACTTGATCTCATCATGGGTTTTAAACTGTCCATCTGTTCTTATCCTGTTTCACCTGGAGCACTGCTTTCCATCCAATGTTCAGAATTCCACTGGGTCTATGGTTCAGTATCTTCAGGTCTTAGGCATGCTATAATTTTCCATTTACATTTTGCTTAATCTTTATTTATGCTAAGTGATCACTGCACTTTATAGTTCTACAATTATGGACTGTGCTGCATATGTTTCTCTACAGACTTTGTTAGTCCCCTTTACTCTTTTCTCTAAGGTCCAGTACTGATCAGAAACTATTTGGGTGTTACTTCATTCTCTCAATAACACTGTGACACTGGGGTGTGTTAGTGTGTGTTGTGCTGGTATGACTGGATCAGATACGGCAGTGTGCAGCTGGAGTTTTTAAACACTGGGTTCAATCACTCGGCACTATGGCATATCTACCTTATTGATCCATATTTTAGATGCACACTTTAGGTAGTCATCCTCTACTCCTTCATCAGTTCTCATAGAAAGCCTTTAGTCATAGGTGACTATTTTCAGTCCAGCTGTGACAATGAAGGGATTTAAAACTCTAGCAGAACCTTGATCTGTGTCTGATCCACACATACCAGTGCAACACACACTGATATCACACCATAACCATATCAGTGTCATTGCAATGCTGCAACCCAAACAGTACCTGATCCAAGGAGGTCCTGGCCATTTGTATATAAAGAAACAGCTGGACTACAGTCTGTAATTGTAGAACTACAAAGTACAGTGATCACTAAAACTTAAACAAAAAATAATCAGAATATAGAATGCACAAAACATTTGACATAGTACTGTATTTTGGAAATACATCCTTTTCATGCATAAAATACTGTTACAAGAACAGACTTGTACATGAATGTCTCATTTAATATGTCCTGATTAGTGTTAAGTTTGTATGCTGAACTTGAAATAAACATGTATCTATTCCAGTTGCATGTAAAATGTGGGGTCTTGTGCAGAACTTTGTTCACAGTGTGAGTAATTTGGTGGAGAAGGAAGAAATTGTTGCATGGAACAGCTTGAAAGAGGATGCAAAAGACTACTACATTACTAAGCTACTCGACACAGCTGAACAGGGCACAATGATGCTTTCTAAAGTCTACAACCACACAGCTGAGGTTGAAGTCAAGCAAGGTGATGTAGGTAAGAGATGTGGGGCAAGTGGGGCAAATGTTTTTGGTATGTAACGTATATATCAGAAACAGAATGCTGAATATTTAATCCTACGTGCATTTTTTTATTTTCAGAACTGAAACTCTACAAATTTAATCCTCATAGGAAACAGAAGTCTAGTGTTTCAGTTTTAATAGGGGGTGATTCCATTTCACTTCGATCCAAAAGGGACGATAGTAAAAATGGTGAGAATTTAGAATATAATTATGAGGCCATTGCTTTTTCCATTTTTAATCAGGCATATTATATGAACATATATGTATTTTAACCATGCACTTTCATTCTCAAGGGAACGTCTCTATAGTATTCCTTCACTATAATAGCATTGGGCCTCTGTTGAAACCCAGTGCCGATCCTGGGGTGACAGACTACAGTCGGTATGCAGAATCAGGAGAGATCATAGTAAACTCTCCTGTAATTGCTGCTGCCATAATCCCATCGAATGTTTTCCCTTTGGAACAAGTGACGTTTACCCTGAGGCACACTGAGGTATGATCATTTGACCTTCATGGCATTGTGTTTATGCTAAGTATTTTCTGTGATCCACTTACATACATTATATTCAGTATAAAGCACATAAGGATACCAAAAAGCTATATTCATTTTTGCTGTATTGATTTTTTTTAGTATTTAAAGGATAGGTCAAATTTGCGCTGAAGATAATTATGACCGCTTCCAAAACAAATAACAAATAATGTTGATTACCTCATTATACCTTCATATGATGGTCTGAGGTATGATAAATCGTAAGTGAAAAGTTCTTCTATTGTTTGGTGACGTGATGGATACAGCCGAACGTGGCAAAAAGTTAAGCTTTTGGGGCACTCCCAGTCTGCAATGGTGCGTACATACCAACTGAGAAGCTTGAACCAGAAATCAGTGATAGGCTCACTGATGCTTGAGGAAAAGGAAAAATACTCTGTCTGGTCCTACCCAACACAATGAATGCTGGGGTACAGAAATTGTACACTGTATGCTGGTTATGGAAGGAATGTGTTACAACAAACAATCACCATCCTTTTTAACACAAATGCTTAAAAGCACCACCCTCCAAAAGTAATGGAACAGTGAGGGCAATCCGTTTATGTTTGCTGTTTGCTAAAAGCATTTGTGTTTGACATTAAAAGATGAATATGAGACAAAAGATCGTCATTTCAGCTGTTATTTCCAGGTATTTACATGTGAATATGATACACAGTTCATAAGATACAGTACCCTTTGTCACCCATTTTTCTTGTGAGAAAAAGTATTGGAACATGTGTCTGTGAAAATTATTAGTGAACATTGGAACATCACTGTCAATGTGTTTCAGTCAGTCTTGTGTAACATTACACTTGTTTAATTAAATAAAATCAATTTTCGAATCACTTTATATTCATTATCAGATTTTTTACACATAAATATGGCAGTGAAGCTTAAAACAGTTGAATAGTAAACAAACAGCATGTGTTTTAAATAAATCATATTCTGAATAATCAGTAGAATTTATATGCAATAAAAAAATAACAACAATATCATTGCTGTTTTTGCTGTATATTTGCATGTACTCTAGATGGGATTAGGGTTAAAATTGGTCAAAATTTGTTAAAATTGTATGGTAAAATGGTCAAATTGGTTCGTCAATCATTCACTATCACATCAATTTTTGGAGGGCAGGAGTGTTGGTCCTCACTTTCACTGATGTCTCCACATGCATTTTTATAAGAATGGTTTCCAGTTAAGGAGCTTGGGGGTTGCACCCAAACCCAAAAAACTTTTTGTCCATATGTGTGGGCTGCATACAGGCACTTCAAAAAAACGGCATAGTACAACCCGATTGTACAACCCTAAATCATAAAAGGTTATTATATATTTGTTTATTTAAACATCCATTCTTAAAACATGTGCCTAGAACACGTTCCAAATAAGATGGGATGGGGCAATTTAATGTGTAAGAAAATTACTAAAATGTTTTTTGTTGAGCATGACAAGCATGACGCTTTGAGAATAAGTCATGTCTTTCTTGTGGAGTTAAGGATTTACATCTCCACCTGACTGACAAAAGCAGTAGAGAGGGGATTACTGATGAGTGTCACCCCCTGTCAGAAATCCCCTGTCATAAGAACACTTTTGCATGCCACTCTCTCCTGGCAAGGCACGTGGCAGTCATTTTGACATTCTAACTGATCTAACTGGCTACACTCTGGCCAGTATTCTGCTTCATCCCAGAAAAACCATCTCCTGTCTTCTATACAGTTCTTTTTTTCTATTTGGATGACATCTTGATTTTATTTTTTTATCCAGAATCCTACGGAGCACATCCAGGATGTTCAATTGGTCATTCAAAGCCTCTTGAGAAAAAAACATATTATGTAAATTGAGATGTGTGCCTTCCATCAGATATGTATTTCTTTTCTATGCTTAATTATCACTGATAAGGGCACCCAGCTTGGCCCTGGGAGAGAGAAGGCAGCTGCTGATTAGTTGATTCCTACATTAAAGGTTCAACTGAACAGTGCAGAAGAGACCTTAAGATATGTTTCTATTCTACCCCAGCCTGACCCTCCCCAACCTGTCTGCTAGTTTATTGTGGAAGTTAACCTCCAACAACAGTAGCAGTCCTATTCCTGTGACCTGCCACACATAATAAGCTCCTTACATGTGCCTTCTTCTTCCACTGACTCACTTTGAATTTATGACATTGGAAACTGGAAGTTTATCATGTCTTTGAGGAGTGGCTGGTTTGGACAGACCAAACCAGAATATCAAATAAATCTCAAATAAAAGGTCAGCTAAATGTCTCAATTCCACCAAAGCCCACTGGTTGCTATTTGTTTGCCTACTTCAACATTAACTTGGATCCTGGATCCAAAAATGCGAAGTCACCATGACCCATTCTCTACAGAGATTGCCTGTTTCTGACCCTAATCTGCTTTGTCAGCACCTACTAGCATCTGCTCTCTAGGATACTGAAACTGTGGTCAATAGCATCAACAATATCCCTTTGTTGCAAATTCGATCTATATATAGACTGCTATAAGACAACATAAGTGTTTCTGGTGGCCATCATGGCTGACAACATTACCAAATTTTGTGACTGCCTGCCCTGTCTCTGACAATAACAAGTTCTCTAATAATACTCTTGTGGGTTTCCTCCAGCCTCTAGTCATACCTGGCTGCCCTTGGTCTTATTTCACCTTAGATTTTTTCTCTGGCCATCATTGTTATTGAACAGAGCTATATGACAAGAGTAATCACATTATACTGAAACAAATTTAATCAGAAATTCAAAACATTTAAAAAAAATATTATTTCAAATGACATATCTTAGGCTTTGTTGTAATGAGACAAATATTGATTAGAATATGTGGGTAATAGCCATTACTTAAAATATCTGGAAGAATTTGCTGATATATTATTAAGTATTCATATAACCTGTATATATCCTTTGATATATTTATTTTCCTTTTTCCCTTAAGCAAATAGACCCTGAAACTGATGAAACTAGATGTGCATTCTGGGACTATTCGCCCAACATGAGGGGTCACTGGTCCATAGATGGCTGTGAGCGCTCTCATGTCAACAAGACCCACACCACCTGCTTCTGTAATCATTTGACCCACTTCGCTATACTCATGTCCTCTGGTCGTGCCAATGTGAGTTTGCCTTGTCAACAAATAAAAAGTATTATGAATATCCATTTTCATCCATTTGTTTCAAAAACAGATTTTTTAACTTTTTTATCATTACAATGATAAATCGAATGACAAAGGTTCCTGATTTTCATATACATAATGTACTAAGAAAAGCTTTTTTTCTCAGCTCGCTGCTCACTACAATGTTCTCAGTCGCATCACCCAGCTGGGTATGGTTATCTCCATCATCTGCCTGTTCATGTGCATATTTACCTTCTGGTTCTTCAGTGAGATTCAGAGTACCAGGACAACCATTCACAAGAACTTGTGCTGCAGTCTTTTCATGGCCGAGTTCATCTTTTTGGTGGGAATAAATCTGTACTCACACAAGGTGAGCTTACAGTGTATTGTTATGTCTATGTCTCTATCTTTATATCAAAGAAGACAAGAAGATTAAGAATATTCCATACTTTGTATTTAACATGATTTTGTCCCTAAAATCCATTATTGTGTAGAATTGCAACAATCATGATTTTGTATTTGTTTCAGTTGTTTTGCTCAGTCATTGCTGGGTTGCTTCACTACTTTTTCCTGGCTGCGTTTGCCTGGATGTGCATAGAGGGAATACACCTGTACCTGATTGTCGTTGGCGTCATCTATAACAAAGGCTTTCTACATCGAAATTTTTACTTATTTGGATATGGTAGTCCAGCAGTGGTTGTCACAATATCTGTAACTCTTGGCTACAAATATTATGGTACAAATGCTGCGTAAGTATGTGATGGTTACATGTAAAATATATGTATACGTTAACAGCATTATAAAAGAGTACATATAATGCACAGGCTTTTAACATATATTCATATTACAGAGCTATGTGTATTTGTTGTTTAGGTGCTGGTTAAGCACTGAGAAAAATTTCATCTGGAGTTTCATTGGACCTGCGTGTTTAATCATTTTGGTGAGACTTAACTGTATCTTTGCATGGACTCCCTAATTAATTTGAAAACTTCACAACAACCAAATACTGTATGGCCATTCTAAGTGTAGAAAGTATATTTAATACGTGTAGCCATGATTTACAGTGAGAAAATGTTATATCAAATCCATCACTGTTGTTGAATTTATTGTAAACCAATGAGTTGAATATATACTACATATAATAATAGTGTAGCTACCTATTTGTCAAAAAGTTGAAAGTTGACAGTCTGGCTATCGTAAAATGGGTAGTATGTGTGATTATACCTCAGCTGTTGGAACAATTTAGTATGAATATATTTATTATTGTACCCTAATTAAATACCAGACTATATGAAAATTGAAGGAGAATATTCAGATAATCCAAAACGTTGTGATCATCTTCCTTCTATAGTATCTCACAAAAGTGAGTAGCCACCTCATATTTTTGGTGGCATATAACTATTTTATTATATTTTTTTATTGGACAACACTGAACACATGACACTTTTTATAAAATGTAAAGTAGTCAGTCTACAGCTTGTATAACAAAATAAATTTACTGTGCCCTCAACGTAACTCAATACGCAACCATTTTCCCACCCTGGTATCATGTGACTTGTTAGTGTTACAAGGTCTCAGGTGTGTTAAATGTAGTTTTATCACTCTCACTCTCTCATTCTGGTCACTAGAAGTTCAACATGGCACCTCATGGTAAAGAACTCTCTGAGGATCTAAAAAAAGAATTGTTTCTCTACATTAAAATGGCCTAAGCTAATCCAGTCTGCAACTACACAGTAACATACCTAGGATATTATAACTTATATTATGACTGTAGCTAAAATAATTGGCTACTAAATATTAGTATACTATATAATAAATGTAAATATTTTTATAAATGTAATAAATGTATTTCTCACCAAATAGTGTACATGGAACTTTTATTTATAGACATACTGTATATTAAGATGCATCATTAATAATAGCATATTTATGTACCCAATTTTATCATACAGCTAGCAGGTCAATAACCACTGCACCTAATTTCATTTAATAAATTGCTAATTTAATAAATTACTTAAGAAATTAACCGGTGGATGACTTTATTATCCGATTTGATTATTTCAGAATTGTGAAGCTTAATATCTGATAATCAAGTTTTAAGCTGAAATATCATGCTACCCGAATTCGATAAACATTTTCTGTAATTGGTCACATTTGTTACCAGGTTAATTTGTTGGCATTTGCTGTAATTATCTACAAAGTCTATCGTCATACAGCTGTGAAGAAACCTGAGATCAGTCACTATGAAAATATCAGGTACAGTGCTTTGTTTTATTTTTTGTACATCTATAAATCAGAAAAAAGTTGAGACAGTATGAAAAATGCATCAGAAACATTACATTTAGCTTCAATGCAGACAGTATGAACCTGAGCTATTTCTGTTTTGTTTGGTCAATTATTAACTCAATTTAATTTGTTATTAAACATCCATTCCTACATTTCAGACCTGCAGCACATTCCAGTTGGGAACGTAAGGCATTTAGCACGTTTATGTTGCCATTCATTTTCACCACACTTAAGATGTTATGGTACAGAGGATACCAAGCGATTTAGTGTTTCAAGTGTTATTTTCCTTCCTGCAAACAAGTCTTCAGATGTGCAACAGTTCGGGGTCATAACATTGTATTATAACAGGTCAGGACTGCAGTGTGAGTATTGTCTTCTTCCGCATCCATGCCTTTGTAATGTGTGAGAATATGAATAGCAGAACTACACTTTTGTGTATTAATGCTGCCAAGTATAAATGACCTTTGGCCACTGACAAAGCCCCCTACCATGACAGTACATGTCTTTTGGACGTGTTACTGATAACAGTCGATGTCCCTGGATGCAGTGCTGGCTAAGGGATCAAATTTTAGGCACTGAAATTCCTCCCAATTCCTTGATTTGCTTATTAATATTACCCACTATAGTCGAGAAATATGCAAATCCCTTCCGGTCTTTATTTAAGGTACAATGTTTTAAATATGTCAATAATTTTCTCACACATTTGTTGACAAACTGGCAATCATCTAGTATGACATGACTACAATGACCTGTTGACATTACATGTTTGAAATTTAATAATTATTTCAATTTTTTTGTTGTTGTTTTTATTCACTACTAGCTCTAAATTTTAGCCCAACATTTTATGGAATATGTTGCAGGCCTGAAATGCAGGAATGGATGTTTATTAACATATAAAATGTTGACCAGAAAACATAATATTTCAGCTTCATACTGTCAGCAATGAAATAAAAGTCAAGTCTTTTGTATATTTTCACTACTGGCTTTTTTCTAATTTGGGTTTGTACTGTTATCTTTATATTGTGAAAGAGGTATTATGAAATATACCTGGCAATCCTAAATGTATTTAAGATAACTATGAATCCCATGAATCCAGATCTTGTGCAAGGGGAGCTCTCGCACTCCTATTTGTTCTTGGAGCTACGTGGACATTTGGTGTGGTGCACATCCTCAAAGAGACAACACTTACAGCCTATCTCTTCACTTTTGCTAATGCCTTCCAAGGAATGTTCATTTTCATCTTCCTCTGTGTTTTGTCCAGAAAGGTAATGTTTGCATGTACATGTCCCAGTTTGGTCATTTCTGTTGTAACCACATACCTAAACTAGGTAAAATATTTCCTGTTAACAGGTTCAAGAAGAGTACTACCGGCTGTTTAAGAATATGCCATGCTGTTTTGAATGCCTGAGATGAAGAACTTAATGCTTGGATTATCACCACCACAAACACATACTGAAAATATTTTATACATTGTTGTCAATTTTATAAAAGGTTGTTGTTTTAAGAATTTATTTCATGTAGCAAGTCTTTTTGTATGTAGAAATAGTCATATTTATGAAGCAGAGATCCACAATTCACCAGAAAAATATTGTATTATAAAATGTATATTGATAAACGTTTCTAATTCATTTTTCCTTGTTGAATGGATATTTTTATAACAGTGTTACCTTCTAGTTGCATTTGCACACACTGCTAGTTTGAAAACATATAAAACCTAAACTCATGATCAGCTTCTTTCTACCAGAGTTTTGTTTACATTCTACTGTCTTGATATGTGCATAATCTAAACTTGCTATTTAGTGCATATTTATGTACTGTTAATGTACTTTTAATGCAATGGACAGGTTTCATTTATTTTAAATACTGGTTTAAAAAGTTTATGCTGGTTTGTTCTTGCGGTCTAAGTGCATTCAAGGTTTGAGTGTAATTACTTGCACAAAGATATATAAAACTAGTTATATAACACTATGTTACGGGAGTGAAATTACATTCATATTCAAATTACATAGAATATGAAAAGCACACCACCACTGGACTCAGGAAATTCATCCCCTGGAGTGATTAATCCAGTCCTTATTTTGCAGTTTGATAGATTAATATGAGCTTGCTGAATAGTTGTAACTGTAAAATATGGAGAAGGAACAATGGTCTGGGCTCTGTGCTTCCTATAAAGAGAGCTTAATGCCTTACTTAATGTTGAAGCATAAAATGACATTCAAGATGTTTTTACAAATGTCTTGTAAATAATTTTGTAAATTAGTAATTAATAAAGCTT
>JAUZST010016098.1:0-34430 GCA_034779995.1 Parotocinclus haroldoi | reverse complement strand
GTTCGCTATACGTGTAAATCACACAATAAAGGTTTAATAAACATTTAATATGTTACATAAATTATAGCACGTCCTGTCTTGCATGTTCGTTTAATCAGACCAGCCGGTTATTAGGACCAAAGCGATATTTTTGACCATGTAAGAGCTGGGTTATATGTATGTATGCTGAGTGTTGGAGTGCGTTTGGACAGCTCGGTGATCATTTCATATTGTGAATAGAGCAAATGCTGCAAGTCATTTTAAACAATTCCTATAAAGACTAACATTACAGTGTTATAAACCACGCTGGTTTATAAACTAATGAGATAAATTAGCATCTGGCATGTTTAAAGAAAGAGAATTCCAGGAAGTTGTGGAAAGTTGGCCTTGTTAAAGTTAAAGGCCTGATGAAATGAAAGAGAAGCTTACTGATCCATAGAGAAACCCTGTGATGATCTTTGTAAACCCTATGGAAACTTTGGAAAGCTGTATGATGTCGGTCTTAACACATGACTGAAAATGACATCAGCCTAAATTAACAGGGAGCTTCACTTTAAATTCTAGCTTTGGTGTGCCACCATCTAATTAATCCCCTGTTATGAGCCTTTATTACAAGCTTTCTGTTACATCCAGCTGAAATTAGCAGTGTTGTGTAACTTCTGCTGGTTAACACCAAGAAAGTGGATAGGCACTTTTCTAAGAAAACATTCATTTTTTCTCACTTTCCAATGCAAAATACTTTGACAATGTAGGTGAGTTATAATTTTTTGCCTATAGCTAGTGCTGCTTGCATGTTTGTGAGAATCAGACAGCTTCACACTCCTCACAGACTATTAACCGATTCCGTTTTGAATGCTGCTATAAAGAAAAAGCCTAAAACCATTTAAGTTGTGTGTAAAAGCTCTGGTAGTTTGCTATTAGCTACATTCTAAAGTTTAAGGGATCACAGAGTTGAGAAACAAAAGATGAATCATACAAAATACAATAGCATGAGAGACTTCAGCAAGGAAGCACAAGCTTATAGCTGCGTCATACTTTTTGCAATTATTGCATTTCCACTTACACTATATGTACAAAAGTATTAGGACACATCTCAACCACTGAATTCAGACGTTTCATGCAGTTTGCCATTACAAAGATCCCACAAACAGTCCCACTGAAAGCTGTGCACGGTTTTCCATGGTTGAACAACTACATACAAGACATGCATCACCAAAGACAACTCCAAGTGCCTTTGCAATGGAGGTGGTGCGAAGCATGGTCAACCCACTGGGTCAGTTTGTCAGTTTGGTGGATGAATCTTGACTTTGGCAAATGCCAGACTGTACATGGACACCTGTATACTTTCAACTTTGTGGTCTACTGGATGAATGAGGAGAAACGAGAAACCAATCAGGCATCAGGCTACATACAGAGTATATGAAGTAACAAGGTAATATCAAAAATGGGTTTACAAAACGATGTTTTGTAATGTTTCAGCACTGACAGCATATTGAGCTGATCTGTTCTACGTATTTTACAATTATTGCAATTGCAGGTAGCATACATTTTTGGTTTTACTAGGCATTGGTTGCAGTGTGTTTAAATCAGATGAAGATGACGCTCCTGACATCCACAAAATTATAGTTGTATGTCAATGTGTAGTCATACAGGTTTGCTATTTAAAATATAGACAATTTTCACAAACTTGGTATTGTATACAAATTTTTTAAAAATTAATGATATAATTTATATACTTTTTGTATAAGATTAAAGTACATTATATGATTTTACAATTTATTTTGAAGTATTTTGAATTATTTTGAATTACAATTTTCTCATACCTGACTGCAGTAATCTAATGATTTACATCGAACACACCGAGAGCAGGTCATCGAGAACAGGCCTTTGCTAAGTGGCATGAAGTCTGCTCTCAAATTTAATATAAAGTCCAAAAGTCAAAAACTGTATATGACCTTTTGTCTCTTTTACTTTGTAAGTAAATATAAAAAATGTTTTTAAATGCACAACAATATCTTAATATTTGTTTATTTATCTTTACTCCTTTTCCTGGCAATTTGGTGCTTTCTTCAGTTGAAAGCTTTAGAAGTAAAAAAAATGCAAAAGGCAAAGGCAGTTTGGCCTTAATATCTTAACAGATGTGATTCTTCCAGACAGAAATTTAATAGATGTAAATGTAAATGTAGATGTAAATGTAATTTCCATTGCCATGTACCCAAGTCCTCCACCCCTCCCTCTGAGAATGCAAGAAACCTTGGAGTAATTTTTGGTAACCAGGGTTTCTTTGCTCGTATTGCCAGACTGATCCAGTCATGTAGGTACGTCCTCCACAACATCAGGACAACTTGACCCTTCGTTTCCAGCAAAGCAACAAATGTGCATGTCCAGTTTCTTGTTGCTCAGGATACAGCAGAACATCTGGTCTTCAATTTTGTCATCTCACTCATTTCTTTTCTGGTGAAATCTTTGCCCATTCATCCAAAATTGTTCAAAATGTCTTGGTGTGCTTAAGTATTAAGCTTTCCCTTCACTAGAACCAGGCCAAACCCTGAAAAGAAACCCACGACATTATCCCTCCATTATCCCTCCGCCACCATCTTGTACAATTGGCACAGTGCAGTCAGACAAGTATCATTCTGCATTCTCCTACATTCTCTTCAGTGGCTCCCTGTAGCTGTCCGCATCAGACTGAAAAGGTTCACTTATAAAGCTAAAAATTGAGTAGCACTTTCTATCCTACAGGCACCTACCAAACACCGCTCTGTACCTCATATGAGCTTGGCTCAGTTGGACCCAAAACATAGGATCAATGGAAGACAAGCATAAGACTCTTCTGCATACTGGCAACCAGGTGGTGGAATGGACTTTCACTAAATTGTCTGAATCGCTTGCTGCCCCAACTAAAAACTCACCTCTTCACTCAGGACTTTAGAGAGGGCTCAAAATGCAATTGCATATTAAATTTAAAAAATGCAAATTATTTGTTTTTTTGTAGATTTATCCCCATCTGACCTATCAGGATTTAGTTGAATTATATTCTTGGGCTACTTCTTATTCGTACTACCATGAGGTAATATCTCCTAAACACAAAGAATGGGTGTAATTTGTTCTGGATAAGGACGTCTGCTAAAGTCTGTAATCTGTAACTGTAAATGCTCCAATCCAGGCTAAAATAAAACAGTTGCAATGTGGTTTGTATTTTCATTGTCCCTCAGGTACCATATCAATCAGTTGCTGTTGGTGGGCTCTCTATCTCATAAGAGGGGGATTACGTGTTCCACAAGGAGAACATTCATTCGTCTTCAGCATTTGCTTAATCCTGATGGAGGTCAAAGTGAGTCCATGGTCTATCATGGAAGAAACGGTTCAAGGCAACTGGTTGTCTCCTGCAGCATATGCTTGAAATGCTTGAAAAAGGTTTAGATGAACAAAATACATTTTTCAGCTGTTAAATGTACACCTATAGTGGTAATTAAATTTCATATTAAATATAATTTGAGTTCTTAATCTTCTTACAGACAACCATCATTTTACTTGGAGGAGAAGGAACAGAATTGTCATCCATTGTCATGAAAAGCAGATCACATAGATCAGTGCTTTGATCTAGCTGGTCGACACAGCAGTTACAGAGAACCTGGGTTCGAATACCAGATGGGCTTGCAAAGTAAAGGGTAGTTGGACCTTTTATGTGGTCATAAAAATGCACTTAACTGTGGTGTATCATTATCATAAAATTATCATATCACATAGCCGTAATGCATTTTACTAATATTGCTACTATTTTCTTGTATTATCATGCCCAGAAGTGTGATACTGATATCTGCTAATAATTGCTTCCTTCCATTACAACTTATACCAAAACTACCCACCCAGCCACCTAAACACCACAGCAACACTCCTAAAATGGGGGGAAAGTCACTACTCGTGTGTGTCGCCAGCTTGTGAAATTAATTTGTATACATTTGATTTATAGGATTTGCTGCACATATCAACATATTGGCCAAATCTGAAGTGCTCTCTAAGGGGGAAAAGTCTGTAAAATACTACCAACCCAGAAGTATTGTTTTTTTGCTTTCAAGGATGAGAGCTGGTGTTTAGTTGAGAGGGATTTACACCATTGCCAATCTCTGCCACTACTGTGTGTTTCTCCAAATAATGATATTAATTATTAATTCTGTTATCTTTAATTTAACAAAGCCAAGAGGGCCTGTAATAGAGCCATTGGTGTCTTTCATCATCTGCAGCCAATTTCCCCTGGCTAAGTGACACAGTGTGTGAAGCTTCACTATCGTCAATGTAAAAAGGTAAATTTATGAAAAAATTTGAAGTCCTTTTATTGAAATTGCAACATTTCTTTAATTATTTAAAGTTTGTGGGGGTTAGATGTCTTGTTCAAGTCAGTGCCCAAATCCTGCTCTTCACAAGGCACTGCTTAAAGATGCTTTATCATGCAATCCCTTTTGACAAGCTCAAAAACAGTATTCTGTAACAACACCAACCATAAACCAAATAGCACCTTTATATTAATATAATTTCATCCAACTCAGCTTACTAGGAAATGTCAAGTCCCTATTTCAATCATCTCACCGATGTCCAGTGTCATACAGCCTGCACTGCACTTCATTTCTACCTTCTATCAACTTCATAGCTCTTGATTCCTTCCAGATGTTACACTTACTGGGATTGATGATAATGTTAAAACCCCCAAAAACGACAAAGGGATTTAGCCCTAACTAAATTTTCCAGCTAAGGTTTCATATGCTAACATTTTGAAACACTGCCAGTACAATGCCTGGAAAGCATAAAAACCACATCCATGGTTTAAGGACTAAAATAATGGTTTCAAGCTGATCTGTAAAAACAAAACGTAAAAAGTGATAACATTACAGTGAGGCTTGCTATCAAGCCTTACAGCAGTGTTTTTTTTTGCTGCCTGTACCGCAAACAATTGCTTTTAGATGAAACATGAAGAATGGCTTACGCTTTATTAATTTTATTAAATCAGCACCCGTCATGCCTTGCTTTTATTTTTAATCTGCTTTGAAACTGTCCGCAGAATCGCGAATCATACAAATCATTCAGACATGTTTAACAGAGATCAGTGAATTTGGGCTTTAATTTTTTACGTGACCCATCTGGATACAATGCATCTGCAAGATTCTGTGCATTGCGTGGTGCATTTAAAGCCTAATTCCTTTAGGTGGAACAGTGGCTCAGTGTGTAGCAACGCTGCCTCACAGCAAGAAGGTTCAATCCCAGGTATCCCCTGTATCGACCAGGTCCTCCCTGTGTCTGCGTGGGTTTACTTCAGGTTCAAAGTCATGCATGTTATGCTAAACTTGCATTTTCTTGACTAGTGTGGCTCAAATGGTCATTGACACACATGGCAACGTTAAATAAACAAACAAACCTTTAACTCGTCAGTAAAATCCATACAGCAACTTGTAATGTCCTGTTTGACCACATCTCAGAACATTAAACGGAGACTCCTCCCACCCCCACCATGGATCGTTCATGCTGTTATCCCCTAGAAGGAGTGTCCGCAGTCTTCTCGAAAACAGCTTCTTCCCACTTGCCATAGGACTGCTGAACTCTAATTAAAATTCTGCTCCAGTTATTTTTGATTGCTCCACACCTGGGAGTGTAATTAATATGCTTTTTTTTTAGCTCTACTTTGCACTTGTATTACTGCTGCCGTTTATTCCAAATTTAGTTCTAATGCACACTGTGTAAACAGGAATGACAGTATGTTCAAGTCTAAAACTAAATGTAAATATATTAAACACCACTTATTATCAGACCTTTTTATTTTAATGTAATGTATCCTATTGCAGAAACTAGTTTTAATAGCACATATTGGAATACAGCCCTCATCTCTTATGGTAAATAAGATTCTACCTCATTTTAATATCTGTAATATGTGTATTCCACTGGGATTTGCCTCATTATGATGTTTGTCCCTACTACTGCATGTGCACTCAGCTCAAGCACAATTCAACCCTATACACTTCAATCATTTCCTTCAGTTAGCCAAGTTAGTGGTTAAAGATTTACAATGTTAAAAAGGGTTACTTACTTTGACTATTTTAGATTGCAAAATCCTCCATACATTCTCCACTGGGAACAGGTCAAGACTGCGGGCAGGCCAGTCCAATACCCATAGCGTCTACTTCTGCAGCCTTCAACCTTCATAATGCAAGATGCATGTGGTTTTGCATTGTTTTATCAAAAAATGCATGGACATCTCTCGAAAAGATGATTTCTTGAAGGCAGCATATGTTCCTCTGAGATCTCAACATATTTTTGCTGCCTTCACAGGACTGTAAATGATCATTACCAAGGGTACTAACTAGGGACGCTCTGATCATGTTTTATGCTGCCGATTCCGATCACGCATGATTGCCGATCACTGCTGATCACCATACCAGGTGATTTCTTTTTACTCTCTGCAGTGAGCCTTGAAAATATCCATACTCTGCCAAGTGGTTCTTCTTTAAATGGCATATTAAATTAGTTGTGTTGAAACATATTAATTTGCTTGTATTTTTGTTGCATGTGTTACAGGACGCAAACTTTACATCACTCTGACAGACCATGTAAAAGTTCCATACGGCAAAAGGGAATGCATACACCAATCACATGCTTTGTCACGGAACTCGAACGATAATGATCGGTAGCTGATCAATCAGAACACCATAGTACTAACATAACCCCATACCATGACAATCCCTGGCTTTTGGACTTGTTGTTGATAATAGTCTGGATGGTCCTTTGCATATAGCACAGTAGATAAAGAAACACGTGAATTTATTCCAACCTTTCTTTGAGTTGGACCCTGTTCAAGACCAAAGATAAAAAGGACCATCCAGACTGTTCTCACCAATAAGTCTGCCATAGGGGTTGTGTCAATTTCCTTGGCAAACATAAATTACATTGTGATGGCAGCATTCATTTCTCAGAATTTAGAGCAATATGTTACCTTGAAGATGACATATTTTACAGGGATGCCCGTGCATTGTCATCAAGTCAATGCAAAACAATTCCAATTAAAAGAAAAAAGAAAAAGAAAACTTGAGTCCCTTCCAAATCTTCGCTTTTAAACATTCCAAAAAATGTTCTCACACATTCGCCGACAAACTGCAAATCCACTGCCCATATTTGCTCCTCAAAGACTCAGCCTTTCCTGGATGCTGTTTTGTAGCAAATCAATTATAATCACCTGTTGGAATAACGTCTGAAATAACATTATTATTTAAGGGGGGGTTTTTTTGCAGGCCTGAAATGAAGTTATGGATGTTTATTTAAAAAAACAAACAAATTTGGATAAACAAAACGTATTTGGTTCATACGATCAATCGGTTTCACAAGCTTTACTGGTTAGATTTATTCAACTATAATCTTTTAAATTTGAACCATTCTAAATAATGAACATTCTAATTATTTTTAATCATAGCTTTATTAAGTATCAGCCACCAATAGCACATTTCCCTTTTGCAACACACTTGGCCTTGCTACTTAAGATTCAGAAAAATAGACAGGAATTAGAAAGTAAGACCACCTTCATCAGAAATGCCATACATTTTGATCTTGTGCAAAACAAAGTCCAAATACCATTAGGGGGCTTAATAACTTTATTGAGTTTCATACTCGGTTCAGTCAGATTTATTGGCCAAACATCAACTGTTTTTCCATAAAAATTGGGAATGTATCAAGTATAGACTATGAAAGTGCAAATAACATTTTCAAGGATTAGTCACTTAACAATATAAAATTTTTAATGGGTTACAAAATGTGCTTGCCTTTTTTAGACCACTAACAACCACCTGTCTTGACGCTCAAATTGCCTTATTCCCCAAAAAAATAGAACATGTATTAATTGTGATTTAATGCACAGCATATTTTCACATACTGGACAATAATGTCACTCCACATCTAAACAGATGGAAAGGACCTACCAAGTGCTTCACTGTTGGTGCCACCATCACTTTGGTGACATGCATTACTGAAAAAATACTGCAGGTTACTCAGTCATTTCTATGTAGGCAATTAAAAAAAACTTCAATGCACTTTAGCTCTACATGTGTATACATACTACATGAGACACAGGTGTCACAGGTAACGTACAGTATTTCAGTAATTCTACCATCACTACTAGAACAGGTTTGTTTCCACAGGTTGAAATCAGTACTGTATTAATGTTATTACAACATATGGCAACTTCTCCTCAGCAACTGAAAACTCAGAAAAAAAAATATAATCAGCTCCAGAATTATTATTGAACAAAATGTGATTAATTGACTAAATATCACACTGCAAAAATTAGAAAACTTTTATTTTACCCATTTTATGCCAATCACCCAAGCTCATTCAAGTGTTTGGGATGCTCATTTATGATTTTCTGCTACGGTATAAATATGTGAGGACTTTAGCAATATGTGGAAGATTAGAGAA
The DNA here is from genome assembly GCA_034779995.1 of Parotocinclus haroldoi. NCBI lineage: Eukaryota > Metazoa > Chordata > Actinopteri > Siluriformes > Loricariidae > Parotocinclus > Parotocinclus haroldoi. The sequence goes on along the minus strand of JAUZST010016098.1, from coordinate 26,000 downwards.
TACACCAAGCATAATGTGAAATATGATGCATTAGGACATTTCAAAGAAAAACCTGGCTGCCTCTGGCAAGACAAAGGTGGTTGTGGTTTTGACAGTAATCACTGCCTTCTAACCCAAAGCCCATTTGGGACACTGGAGAGCTTCTGTACTCTGGTGAGACATAGCTAATATTCCTTGCTCTGTATTCTCCCAGCTCATCTAGGCTTACAGAAGAAGACTCAGTGCTGCTGTTGGTCAGGATGGATAGTAACATCAGTTTAATTTTGTTCTCTCATGAGACAGCTCAGATTTTCAGTCTTACATCAAGTACTTGCATTTAACTACATAGTTCGTGTCCTTCTGAGCCATCATTATCTACGACGTGATTAATTCTGGAGCTGACAAACATACTTTTACAATTTGAGGTTCTCTTTATTTTTTTAAATAACTGAGGCCAATCTGGCTTAAAAGCTGGCAGTTAAGTCATTTGGCCAGATGATTTATTGAAATGCATTCCCATATCAAAAGGGATCCTGTCTATTTCTAAAAGGCTATTAACAATGACCTCAGTAGTCACAATTTAGTTTAAAGCGCATATTTAAAAGTGGCACTGTAAAAGGACTGCTTTTTGTCACATGGACAAAAAACATTGGCTTTCATTCACATAATGGTACATTGTCCATCATTTCTTTTGTGAAAGACATTCAATTTCAAATAAATAGTAAATGGATTTTCACAATATATTAGGTCTGGCATTTCACATAGTGGATGGGCGTCACTTGCTGTACACACAACATCTCCTCAAACTCAGCTTACTGTACCACCACTGAAATTGCTATGGAACCAGATATAGAGGGGGAAAACCAGCAGTAATTCACATACAAGCCCGGATTAATTAACATTTTACAAAATGCTCTGGAAATGAGCTAGAGGCAAACCAAAGGGTGATCAAGCATATATTTAAAAAAGTCAATAAAATGTTAAGTGTAAAGACTGTTACTTTCATTGCCACTGGAAATTACAGTGGCGCGTACATTAAAGTAGTACACGCCTTTCATTGAGCACTCGAGAGATAGTAATGTAATAAATAAGAGAGAAAACTCACAGAAAAGGCACTGTAATAAGTTGCGTAGAGTAACCGTTTTGAAAGGCTCGTTGTAGCACTCCTGCAGTCTGAAATCAACATCAACTTTCCATTCTAAAACACCAGTGGCATATTACAGTGATCACATTTGACCAAAGAAAATAACTTTTGAAAGTGGAACAATTGCACTTTCCTTCACCGTGAGTCTGAATCTAACTCTGCTGCTAGAGTACATTTCACCGATACGACACGCTGAGTTTAAAAGTTCGGGTCGTGTTCATAAAGGGGCTGCTCAGCCCTCAGCAGCAGGCACAATCAGCACAAGAGTCCACTGCATGAACCCTGCATGTGCTGGCCAGTGTTTATGGCACCTACAGTAACACCCACCACCCAGATAAACAGAAAAAGACCCTGTCAGAAGACCAACCAGTCTGCCAGGCTGAACTGTTTCACATACAGTAGACCTTTTCTGTGAACGAGATCTGGCAGCTCGCTACAATAATTATTGCCTGCCTCCGACTACATACAGGCATTGCTCCTATTGTTTCTGATTTCAACTGCTTCTCTTCAGACTTTCTCTCATATTTCAATAGTGTGAAACACTGTTTCTAGTCAAAACTTACACATTCAGGGCCCCAAAGTACAAAAACTTAGATCTGCAAAGCAGAAATGTCTCAAGACAATCTCACTGTTCTTAAAATAGGGTTTCAGCATTCTGATTTCTATTCGCATCATTACACCAATGAAGCTCTGGCTTGTTAGACTTCTTCTCTATGCCATTTATTTTGGCAGTCAATTGTTATCAAACGTGTTCTGGCAAATCAATGAAAGAAATGGCTGAAATTTCATACTAGGTGCACATGACCTTCCCACTCAGAAGAGCTGCTGCTCGGCTGTTCAGGATCCGAGTCACATTTCAAGGCGTCGGAGTGGCAGGGCTGCGAAGCGCTGAGGGCTTCACTAATCTGGGGCAAAAGAGTGCTTGCAGAGGGAGCTTCCACACTCACCAAGTCTAGCTGAGTTGGCCTAACAGGCTCTCGCTCTTCAGGACTGCTGTAGTCGCAGACCTCTTGCTCACCCTCTGCTGTCCACTGCTGGAAGGGCTTCTCCACTGACTGCTCTGAGCTGAGCAGATCACCAAACTGTGAATCTAAGGGAGTGGCTGAAGGAACCAGGCTGATGTTCTGAGGGTTCATGTCATGAAACCAGGCCATGATGTTGCCCAGAAGATTGGCGTTGTCAGCAGAGTCCATGTTGTCAGAATCGATGTGTCCCAAAGTAGGTGGGAAAGAACCTCCAATAGGATCACGGCATGGGTTGCCTAGATTGTTAAAACGCTGTGGGACGTTTTTACTGCTCATGCTGCCCAGCTTCTTTAGGCTGTCTTCGAGCTCCAGAAGCTCCGAACTGCTCAGCGCAGCACGGGGAACATCTGCACCATGCAGTAGTGGGTCCAGTCTGGAGGGCAGAGAGCTGCCTATGGCGCCCAGAGATGCTTCATGAGCCAGCAGTTCCTGAGTGTCTACAGCACCTCCATCTCCCAGAGCAAGCCCGGATTCCTGCAGCGAGAGCTGGATGGCCAAAAGGATGTTCGGATCGTCTTCATCCAATGAGCTATGGGGCTGCAGAATAGATGAAAGATGGGGATACCTGAGCTCAAGATATCACTGTGGGAATTATATAGTAAACAAGGTTCAAAACTTACCATAGGTAGGCCTTGTCTCTGACCTACTTGCTCTGAATCTGAAAAGGTGGGGAAATACAGGTTTGCAGCAATTACAGCTCAATATAATTTAATATAAATCTCTTGCTTTGGTGCAAACATAAAATAATGTACATGCTCAGGGTGAATTAGTGTGATTCCCAGCTATGAATTACGACATGTCCAGCCATCCAAAAACAGCAGCATTGAACACAGAGAAGACAAGTCTCTGCAGAAATTGAAGTACCTAAAGTGCTGGGGTTTGGGTCATCAGAGTCTGGGGTGTTGCTGCGCATGCTTGACATGTCACCACGCCTGCGCTGTCTGTGTCTGCGTCGGTACTGGAACTCTGCATACTCCTTCAATGCAATACAACAAAACACAATCAGCACACCCTCTTCAGAAAATGCTTTAAGCCATGTACAGAAAACTCCTCCCACCCTGCTGAGGAAGAAGAGCCTGTTAAATTAACTTTCACAGGAACTCTTAAAACAACTTCCATACCCCTCTGACACAAATCCAGACCCGTATGAAACAGCACTGCACAGTAACGGTGATTCAGATTTGTTTTAATGCATGAGCTGAATCACTGTTACAAACTGTATAGTGGTTCGTATGGAGTGGATTTGATCTCTGTTAATTGCTTATTTTATGAGACCATCATGCAAAATGGTATTCAAGAAATTACATCAGGAGGCCAAGCATGATTTAGCTTGCAAATCATTTTTAGGAAAATGCTCTTTTCCCAATTACAAATGAAATGCAAGACGAAAAGAATCTTACCAATAAGCTTTCTATTTTTGCACATTTACACATCCCTAGATTGAATGCATATTGGTTCTAATCATACCACGCTAGATAAGATAAAAATCAATTTGAATAGTGCATGCAAATGAAATGATTCAAATGATTCTTGCTCTCAAAGAAACAGCATTGTTAACAGAAAGTTTTACCACTTTATCTTGTTTCTCCATATCTGTAACTCTTTTGTCTTGAATAGGTTTAATTGAACAAAAACAAATGGAAAAAGACCGGAATTCTTATATTTTTACACCAGAATTTTTACATTTGTCCAAAATGTAATGTATTCCATGTACGTGATTGAATATAGGTGGGTACAGGTTTTTAAAAACAAACAAAGCAAATGTTTTTTAATCAAATTTGCAGAGAGAATTAAATAAAAAAAGAAGCATGCTGCTAAATAAATTAGTGAACAATGAAAAAAGTGATGGAATGCTGATGATTGATGCCATTCCGTTGCTGATGCTGCCATCCCTGAAATGGAAGAATACTGGGGTTTCAGTAATACCTGCCGCTGGCCTCCTGCATTTTGAATGTGGACTCTCGGATCAATTCCTCCGAAAATTGCCTGACTTCCCTGGATCTTTAGATTAGAACAGAATAGCAGTGGAATACCATTCAGCTGCAGAGGAACATACTCATACATCCAATAGTGTTACACTTTTTACACTTGTGTTTTGGTCTATGGTAGGGATGGGCACGAATAGTCATTCAACTGATGACCAGCCAATTAGGGAAATCAAATAAAGCTATTTTTGTATTCCTTTGTGTTGTTGTTGTTTTAATTAACTTACATGAGCTAGGATTATTCATCGATTATTCAACAATGTTCACCTTGATGAAAAATGTTTATGTTTATTATTTTAAAAAAAATGTATACAAGACAGTAAAATTTCCAGGACTAAACATCAGATGGACACAGCAGTTATGTGCTTGTGCTGATGCAATCCAGATGGCCTAGCTAAAAGACATGATAGTCTGTATATGTGAATGCGGAATGTACAGATGAGCAGGACATTTTGTACCATGTCCTGAGTCGGAAAGTCTCGAAAAGCCTGACCTCATCTACAGACATCGAACATGCTCGGCGTTATAAATATTCTTTGACGTTACCTCAAGGATGGCATAAATTGTACTCAGTACACAAGTTGTATACAAGTAGCACGTCTACAGCTTATTCCCACAGTGTCACAATTCAGTTAAAAATTTTAATGACACTGACCAGGATAAAGTGCTTGCTTAATAGAAACTAATTAAGTTGCCATTTGAACAGAAATATTAACTATTAGACCAACATTTAAACATATGCTTTTTATTTTGTCATTTTATATTTCTTGCTCATCATTTTAATATTAATACTAGGGGTGTAACGATACACAGTCCTCCTCATCATTATTGGCACCCCTTAATTTTTTTTGCATAACGTGCAATATCTTCAGAAATGGATGCAAATGTAACCAATTTATATTATCAGGATTTTTTAATTGGAGGTCCACAGTAATATAACAAATAGCATCGTTTTTCAGCTTACATGTTGTCATTGTAAAGAAGAAACACAAAACGGCATGTGCATTAATAAAGGCACCCCTCCTTAATATTTGGTTGCACACCCTTTAGCAGTGAAGACAGCCTCCAAACATTTGTTGTAGCCATCTATAAGCTTCTTGCACTTCTCGGCTGGTATTTTCTCCCACTGTTCCTTGGCCGTTTGTTCGAGCTCTTAAATGTCTGCAGAATTATTTTTCCTAATGGCAGATTTCAGCTCAACCCACAGATTGTCAATGGGATTAAGATCAGGACTCATTGCTGGCCATTTTAAAACAGCCAATTCCTTTCTTTTCAACCATTCCTGTGTGCTTTTGGATGTGTGCTTTGGGTCTTTGTCTTGCTGGAGGGCCCATGATCTTGGACTCAAACCAAGGTTTCTTACACTGGGTAGGACATTTTGTTCTAAAATCTCTTGGTAATTCTCAGATTTCATGATTCCTGTGATACGGATGAGGCCTCCAGTACCAGACACAGCAAAACAGCCCCACAGCATTATGGATCCTCCACCATGCTTAACTGTAGATAGGGTGTTCTTTTTCTTATACGTTGCATTGCGCCGTCTGTAAACAAGCTGTTGGTGCGCATTACCAAAAAGCTCTATTTTTGTTTCATCGGTCCACAGAACATTTTCCCAGAAGTATTGTAGTTTGTCCAGGTACTCCTTAGCAAAGCTGAGTCGTTCCTGTTTATGTCTTTTCTTCAGCAATGGTGTCTTTCTTGGCCTTCGCCCATAAACCTCTGTTTGGTTTAGTGTGAGCCGTATGGCACTTGTTGAAACCATGACCCAGACTGTTCCAGGTTGGCCTTCAGGTCTTTGGATGTTTGACATGGTGTTTTTTCCACCATTCGCACCAACCTTCGAAGACATCTATCTCAATTTTACTCTTCCCTCCACGTTCAGGTAGGTTCTTGACTGTTCCATGCTTGGCAAACTTCTTAATAACATTGCACACTGTTGAAATAGGGATACCAAGGTCTTTGGAGATGGTCTTATACCCTTTGGAGATCTTGTGTTTGCTGATAATAGCACTTCTGATGTCATCAGACAGCTCCTTTGTCTTCACCATTGTGACAAAGGATCAAGGAATAACGTGGCTTTTTAAAACACTGAAGTCATCATTCATTGGGTAAGTAATGTCACATGGTCACTAAGTTTTTCTCGTTGATGTGAGGTGATTCTCGTTTGTGATTTAGCACAAGTGAGTCAAAATGTGCCACAGCAAGCTTTAGGTTTTTCTATTTTTTCTCTCCAGTTGTTTTTAGTTTTAAGTGTTGTTTATCATTTGTTCTTTGTATCAAACACAAGTTCTCTATAGAAAAAGCCGTTACATTTGATTCATTGTTTCCAGGAGATATTCCACACTATGTACTTAAACTTCATAGGTGCCAGTAATGGTGAGCAGGACTGTACTCCACTCATTTGAGTTCACTATTTGATAGTCCAATGATCCATGCTCACTTTGTCAAACAACATGTACATCTTTCCAGTTTTCATTGTGAAACAAAAGATATACTGTTTATGATAGATGATGGCACCCTCTTGTGTTCCAACATGAAATTGCATTAGATGCCATAAAGATACACATCAAAATTTTCATGACCTATAGTCTTTTTTTTTTAAATCATTCAGCATTTATACTCTAGGTACAGCAAAATATACTCTAGGTACATAGTCAAAATAGCCAATGCACCTTCAGTTGCCTTGTTATTGAACTACATATTCAGTCCAATTAATATTTTCTACAAAATGTATATTACTGGGCAGCAATTTTCAGTAATTCCCATTTATTTAGCTATTAGTAATACTCATTTTATAATGGTAGTTTCGTAAATTGACTCGACAGTAGATTATCTTTGGAAATCAAATCCTATTTGTTAAGTTTCTCCCCTAAACTTGCAGTTTTAACAAATGTGCTATGATTGTAGGCTGCTGTGATTTCAACCTTCGTTCCAGTTCACCCCAAATGAGGTCAGTGGGGTCTGGAAACTATACTGGCCACCCCATGCTTTGAAACCTAGTGTCTTGTTCTTGTCTTCTAAAGTAGTTCTGACATTGTGACATAGCCTGGGGCATCACTGGAAGATGAACCCCATACCAACTAATGATAGACAATAAAGTGTTTCAGGGTGCTGCAATGTGCTGTGATAGCCCTTTTGGATCAGGGTGCCTTTTTCTCGCCATTATGATAACAATATACTACATCCTGTACTGCAGTACTGTCCAAATACTGTCCTAGAGGGTGCAGTAACAATACTATATACACACTATTCCAGCACTGCTTCTGTACAGAATAAAAGGGTTTAAGAGTCATGAATTGGAATAATTCTCAGCTTTGACTTTGTACAGTTTAACTTTGTAACAGTTGAAGTTATTTACTGGAAAGTTTGTTTGTTTATTTGGCTTGTTTAACGGCGCTACCGGCATCAGGGGCCATCTTAGCAGCACACGAGGTTATATCCATACACAAGTTCATCGCAAAATTAGTCACACACACAAACACAAAAACACAAACAAGTAAGTGCCAATTTGGAGTAATCAATTAACATGTCTTTGGACTGTGGGAGGAAACCGGAGTAAACCTACGCAGACACGGGGAGGACATGTAGACTCCACCCTGGGACGGTGCTACCCACTGAGATACCCTGGTGCCCTACTGGAAAGTACTGACATCTGCTTAAATGTTAATAAAACTGAAGATGTGGCTGAGCTAAAACATTTGAGCAGTTATATTATCAGTACAAAATATGTGTCAGGTATAATGAGTAGAAAATGCCCACTGTCTCTTTTGTATATTAATGAACATTATTATTTTGAGAAAATTGTGTCTAATGCAACTTGTCGTCAATAAAAGATTTTAACAAGGAAGCCTTCGTCATTAATATAAAATACAGTGGGGCAGAAAGTATTTAGTCAGCCACTGATTGTGCAAGTTCTCCTACTTAGAAAGACGAGAGAGGTCTGTAATTTTCATCATAGGTGCACTTCAACTATGAGAGACAAAATGAGAAAAAAAAATCCAGGAAATCACATAGGGGATTTTATAAATTTTAAATATTTTTATTTTTGGTAGAAAATAAGTATCTGGTCAATAAAAAAGTTCAACCCAATACTTTGTAACATAACCTTTGATGACTGTGACAGAGTTCAAGCATTTCCTGTAAGTCTTCACCAGGTTTGCACACACTGTAGCTGGTATTCTGACCACACGGTTCTCATGATCATTCTGACCCCATTGGATGAGATCCCCAGATCAAGGGAGATTATCAATGGTCTTGTATGTCTTCCATTTTCTTACAATTGCTCCCACAGTTGATTTATTCAACCTGCTTGCGTGTTGTAGATTCACTCTTCCCAGCCTGGTGCAGGTCTACAATTATCTTCCTGGTGTCCTTCAACATCTCTTTGATCTTGGCCATGGTTGAGTTTGGAGTCTGACTGTTTGAGGCTGTTGACAGGTGTCTTTTATACTGATGACGAGGTCAAACGGGTGCCATTAATACAGGTAACTAATAGAGGACAGAAGAGCTTCTTAAAGTTGTTCCAGGTCTGTGAGAGCCAGAAATCTTGCTTTTTTGTGGGTAAACAAATACTTATTTTCCACCATAATTTACAAATAAGCACTTAAAAAATCCTACAATGTGATTTCCTTGATGTTCTTTATTTGGTCTCTCATAGTTGTAGTGCACCTATGATGAAACGTATAGTCCTCTCTTCTCTCTTAAGTAGGAGAACTTGCACAATCAATGGCTGGCTAAATACTTTTTACCCCACTGTAAATCAACCAATTATAACCTAAAATCAAGCAATGTTGCCCATCCCTTGTCTATAGGCCTTCTGTACACCAGTAAAGTGATATCCAAGTAAATATCCAAATAAATCCACCAACACATTCTTCAACAAATTGATACTGATAGAATGAATGACATTTGGGGGAAAACACCTTTACAGGGTAATTAATATGAGTACAATATCATACCAGACAATACCAGATTATGCATCCAAAAGTCTTATTACTCCAAGCACTCAAGAGCTCAAGTTATTAAAGAGGTTAATTGCCCTGCTTTGTGTCATTCATACATGCAGACAAACTTACAAGCTACATCTGATCTGTTACACAAGATAATCTCACAATGGATTTAGTGGTGTTGAGATTATCAGATGTGTTATACTCAGTTGCAGAAATGCGGTTACTGATTAAGGATCTCTGTGATTTTCCTCAAATCGTATACGACCATTGCAGCACAAAGCATTTGATTGAAAAATGTTATGGTATTTTATTGCAGTCACATTTTTCTTAAGGGTAACATAGCTGTGCCTGTTTTTTTATTTCTTACTTTTATTACTATAGCAGGCTCATGACATTCATGAGTAGCAACACTCGATACCATATTATTGATCTATTCCATTTTGCATTTTTCTACATTTGGCATGTATATCAGTACTTATTTAATAGAAACTTTGTTCAAACTACTGCACTCACTGCCACTTTATTATGTACACACTGACAGAACCAAGTTCATTTTAATAAATTTCAAGTCAGTGACAATTTAGAGACACCAATTCACCTAACGCACGTCTTTGGACTGTAGGAGGAAACTGGAGTACCTGGAGTAAACCCACACAGACACAGGAAGGACATGCAAACTCTACAGAGAAAGGACCCAGGCCACTCCACGCTGAGATTGAACCCGGGATCTTCTTGCTGTAAGGCAGCGGTGCTACCCACCGAGCCTAAATCCATGATGTAAATCTCCTGTTCCACCACAGATCATTTGAGTAGACGATCTCATTGTCATGTTAAAGAAACCAGTTTGAGATGATTTCAGCTTCCTGTTGGAAGTAACCCTCAGAAGCCGAGTGCTGTGGTCATGAAGGAATGCACATGGTCAGCAACAATGCAGAGGTAGGCTGTGTTCAGTTGGAATTAACAGGCTCAAAACAGGCTTCTGTTTAAATAATTCTGAGTTTAAAATGCTCTTTACCTTATTTGTAACAATTGGTTAAATCATGTTCAATGCCATCTTTCGTCCTCATTCTGATGCTAATTGCACCGAGTTGCTGCCATGTGATTGGCTGATTAGATATTTGCTATAATGCGCAATTAAACAGGTGTACCTAAAGAAGTGGGCAGTGAGTACTTATTTATATTAATAACAAAAGTTTAGTTTCAAAACTATTTTATTATTATTGTCAAATTAGGTTGGTGCTGATTCACATCAATGTGGTGTAAATTCTGTGTATCTGCTGCCTCTGTTCATAAACAATATTTTTTTTTACTTTGTTGATTAGGTGTGAGAGATTTACAAAGTCAGGGTTATACAAATGAACTTTATGAGATAAACTTCCCATGGAACATAATGTATCACTAGGCCATATTTATAAACAAACATATTAACACAAGCCAAAAGGAAAATTTACCTCTGGAGATGCAAAACCCAGGTACTCCCAATCCCACGTGCCCCCAGCAAAACTGAAAATACACATAAGTAGGTTGTTGTTTACAAGAACTGGTGAATTGTAAATAAACATCTAAAAAAAAAAATCTGAGAAATACTTCAATTTTGCATTTTTCTCCAATTTAATACATTTCTTTCCAGTACAAACCATATAATCAGCATAACAGCATGGCATAACTACAATTATATTATATGAATTGCATTTTTATTTAGTTATTTGGCAGTCACTCTTATCCAACAGGATAATCACCCAAAACAGGCATCTAAACTTAGCAGCAACAATAACTTAAAAAAAAAACAAATAAGATCAATGAGTAATGACCATGGACTTTCCTCCTCAGTCACCTGACCTAAGGCAAAGCAAGCAGTTTTTTTGTTTGTTTGGATTTATTTAATGCCGCTTTAAGCATCAATGGCCATTATAGAGACAGGCAATGTTGAAGTGGTAATCTGGAGAATCGGGAGAATTCTAGTGGGCCAATTCACTTTTCAGCTGGTCTATGAAAAATAATGTCTATGTCATTTGAACTTCTCTTCCAAGTTCTTATTCAGCATTATATGCCCAACATCACTGTACCTGTATGGAAGAGGGTAGCTGCCATATGAGGAAGATCACCCCTCTGAAATTGTTGCTGTGGGTTAGGTCCATTTAGCTCATATTCCAGTTTACTTAAGAATGCCATAATGACGAGCCTTAATGAAGGTGGATAAGAACAGACCCGGAGGAGCTGAAAAAGCCAGGTTGAAAAACAAAAGAGCACTGGAGGAGAACGCTGGCAAAATGTGCCACACTTACAGAAAAAAAATCCAGGTTACACTGATATGCAAGATTACATCACACACACGCACACATGGGCAATTTAGCATGATTACTTAACCTAATGGTTGTCTTTGGACTAAGTGATTAAGTCTCCAGAGCAAACGCACTTGGACACGAGAAGAGCATGTACTCCACACAGAATTAAACTACCCTCCACCCTGCAAGAGAACCCAGAAGCTTCTTGCTGTGGGGTAACAGTGCAACCCACTGAGCCACTGCACCAACCCATGCATGGAGTAACATTAACACAGTAACTGTTGCATTTCATGATATTGTTCATCATGATATCAGATTTTGCATAAACGTGTCAGTCCATGCCAGCCTGAGTGCACATATTCTCAATAACAGAAAACACTGCAAGAGAAAACTGCAAAACTGAAGCATTTTCAGTAGTTCCGTGTTTAACTCAAAGAACAACAAACAATAATACCTGCGACGAGGGGCTTCCGGTGAGTCGTTGGGTGCCACTCCTCGAGCCACAGAGGCCAGGAACTCCTGCCTCTTTTGTTGCACCAGGCAGGCAGCACGGATTATCTTATGGCGAGGTGTACGGAGGTAGGGCCTGTTCACTTTTTGAGCAAGGTCCTCCGTCACCATCTCCAGGTCAGTCTAAGAAGAGCAGTAGGTTTGCAGTTTGTAGTTGTGTATGCACAAAGAAAACATTCCACTAATCTGTATCCAACTATCACTCATATATTTGAATAATAATAGTGCATAAACACGACGAATCAAACTAAGATGAGCCCTACTCCTACACTAATAACTTCCAATATTGAATTACTATGGGTTTGGGGTGTACCGAACCACTTGACACACAATTCAGTTCACATTACCATGCTCGTGCATAAATCTTCCTTATGATTACGATTATGAAAATCTTACCATTATAGGTACAAATTTAATACTGCAGATTTTTGGTTAAAAAAATTGTGTCTAAACATTCAAATCATTGACTTTATCTGCTTGATCCTGGGCAGGATTGCAGAAGAGCCAGTGATTAGCTGGCAGCGTGAGGCACGAGGCATGAACAACACTAGACATGTCATCAATATATCGTAGAGCACAGTCATACATCAAGAACACCAATTAACCTAACACGCATGTCTTTGGACAACGGGAGGAAACCCATGTGGACAAAGGAAGAACACTCAGAACACATCTGGGATCTGAAACCAGGACCTGTGCCACCCACAGAGTTGTTAATATTATATTATTTTATTATGTATTTATATCAGTCTATGGGTGCAACTTCAGAAATGCCCTCAGTCTCTGCACTGAGCGTTTAGCAAACAGCGTTCACCCCAAAAGTTTCACGGTTTCATTTATTACTCGGAAAAGCCTTCCGAAACCAATTATGTTCAAATGGCCAATGTTCAAATTCCGAGGTTCCACTGTAATAGAAACAGGTTTAAAACTGCAAAAAAATGTATTGTTTCTTCACCATCTCAGAAAAGGTAAAACATTTGTTTCTACATTTGTTTTATGTCTGAAGAATAATACAATAATAATTTATAATAATAATTAACAATAACAAAATAATGTGTAGTTTTCTTGTAGAAATAAATGTAAATAAATGTGTCCCCTGAAATTAAAAGAAATTAGAAGGAGTATCAACAAAACCTGTGTATGCATCTGTGAGGGTCTGACTGCACTCTCCAGTGTGCTGCATCACCAAGCAATACAATGCATCAGATAAAGTGGTGTAAGGCATGCCAGACACTGGGGAAGGACAAGCCAGACAAAAATCACAATTCTCTATCTGTGATGGAGGAGTCTGGGTTTTGTGAATGCTCGGAGAACATGACCTGCCTGAATGTATGGTGCCAACTGTTTTTCAAGGGTTGGCCTAGATCCCTTCGTTCCAGTGAAGGAAAATCTTAATGTTTCATAATACCAAAATATTTTGGACAACTATATGCTTACAACTTTGAGGGGACTTTCTTGGCGAAGGCCCTTTTCTGTTTCAGTGCCCGAACTACTAAAAGGGATGGTTGGGTGAGATTTGTATGACTGAACTTGACTGGCCCAGCCCCTCTATTCCAAAATCTTCCTCAAAAATGTTCCTTTGGATCAATGGACACTAATTCGCGCTAATAAATAGCACATCAATCTTGTAGAAACAATTCCCAGAGGAGCGGAAGCTGTTACAGCTACAAAAGGGTGGACCGACTCCATATTAATGTCTATGGTTTCAGAATGAGATGCAACAAAAGCTCCCGTATGAATAGGTGTTCCAATACTTTGTCCAAATAGTGCATTTGGTTGCTGTTTTTCAATTCAAGCCATTTATCCTTGAAGGGTGGAAATGGGTCCTGTATGACAAATCAAATACCTACATAGAAATAGGATGTTTGAGATACTGCTTAGTACTGTAGTTTTCATTTGTTTAATCCAGAATGACATTTTCCTTGCTAGAGTTTTATCACTTTTAAACCTCAAGGCACGTGTAGTTCCAAGACAAACATCTGAGAGCAGAGCATGTGTTGACTATGCCATTACCAACCTGCATAAGTTCAAATATTTCTTTCTTCGTACTTTTGGGCTCCAAAAAGAAACCATACGGGTAAGAGCACTTGAGGATACGGCGAGTCTTGAGAAGCTCATGCACTGCATCTTCAATGAAAGTAGTGTCTGGTGCTCCTCCTTCTCCTATAACAGAAAACACACAGTACGTGTTCCATTCTGTATGAAACAGTCGTGACTTTATGACTAATGGGACATGGTAAAGCTCAGACATGCATGGTCCTACTTCCACTCAGGACTTTGCTCAGCTGCTCCATCTTCTCTTTGGCCGTTTTGAGGAGACGCTCCTCCAGCTACAGAGGTTAGAAAGAGGAAAGGAATAGTTATGATTAAAGAGAGAAACAATAGTTTCCTTTAAATGTTCCTTGGTTTAAAAGAGTATAAATATTTACATTTATAACCACGCTCAGAATTATTAATCTCACTCTTAACATAATTCACTAAATAGTAACGCTGTACAGTAAAAAAAAAAAACTCTAAATGACAAATAATATTAGATTTTGATCCGAGCATGCATTGTATCAAGCCTATATTGAAAGATACTATAAAAATGCGCATCCACTGTTACAAGACCAAATAAGCTGTATTGTTTACAGAGTAACGGCAGTGTCATAAAATAATAATAATAAAAAAAACTACACAGTATACACTTCATCACTTTATTAGGTACACCACCATGTTTCTTCACTCACTGTCCTTTTTATCAGTTCCAGTTACCATATAAAAGCGCTTTGTAGTTTTACACGTACAGACTGTAGTCTACCAGTTTCATTTCATACGTTCTTATTTCTTTTCACTATTTAATGGTCGGGACCCCTACAGGACCAGTACAGATCAGGTACTATGTGCTTAGTACTCATCTGTTGTTGTACAGATTGTGTTATTAACTATCTAAACCTTCATCGGTCATCACTGGATGCTGGTGGCTAGACATTTGTGGTTGGTGGCAATGGCACAGAGATGATTAAAAACAGGTACAACACACACTAACACAACGCCACCACACCAGTGTCACCACAGTGTCAGTGTCAGTACTGAGAATGATCCACCACCCAAAAAGGACCTGATCTCTGCTGGTCCAGTGGGGGCCCTGACAATTAGAGAACAGAGTAAAGAGAGCCAAAATATATAGGGAAACAGATGGACTACAAGCTATAGTTGAAGAACGACTTCTTATATGAGAAGTGGAACTGATAAAATGGACGACGAGTACAGAAAGTGGCTGGTGAGTGCAAGTTTGACTGAGCCAGAGCTGGAGGCTCGAGTCACATGCATGTCCCCTATTTATTGACTCATGACTTGACTTGGAACGAGTGTTTTCCTCGATCTCGTGTGCTTCGGTCAAAATAGTTTTCTATAGCGAAAACCTAGCTAATAACGTATCTAACTCCTCATATTTGGGTAGACCACAATTTGATCATTTGAACATGCTACAAAGAACTGAACGCTGAGCTTCAAACAATTTTCATCATAGTTCATTACATCCACCGCCTGCATCTCCATAAACATTATTCGTCTGTATAATGACTGACGCATGAAAAACGTGTACTTAAGGGATCAGTACCTGGTAGCTGTGCTCATGGTTTTTGAAGCGGGTGTAGTAGTGCATAAAGCGATCAAGTTCCTGGTAGCTCTTGTGCTTTTTCTCAGCCTGGATGTTTAATAAAGACAGAAATGAAAGAAAACATCATCAGTCCTGACAGTCATGACAATGCAATTCTACTCTTGCATTAATAAATGTGCCAGTGATTATCTCCCGGAACATTCATCAATCATTTTCACGTAGCTGGGTCTTCTTCAAATACATGAGCTGTACATGCACCAGTGCATAACAATAAATCAATGTGTGCGTGTACCTCCACAGTCATTTCTTTAGACTGCTCTTCCACCTGTTGGATGACTTCATAGCGAGTGCAGCGGTAATATCCACCTGTAGAGGAGCTGTGTTTCTTCCACTCCTCCAGACAGATCCAGCAAAAGTCATACTTACACTGTAGAGACAATCAATTTTCAATAAACTGCAAATGTTAATATGCAAATACTCAAAATACTAAACATTATGGTGGATTTGATCATTTACCTCTTTATCAGATTAGTGCACATGTAGGCACCATTTAACAGCCATCCAATCAACGTACATTAACTTTAACGAACAAGGTCTTAACAATTATAATTAACAGCCAATCAACGCTATGGATTACAGAGCAGGAGCAAAGTACCGTCATGCGCGTCACGGTTGCCAGAACAGCTAGCTTATTCTAAGCAACTTTCCTATTATTTTCCTATAAAGTATCTAACAAATATTGGTAGTTGTGGGTTGCAAGTTTTTGGGGCTCATTTCTGAATTGTACTTGATTTGGGCTTGCTTAATGTGTGTGTATACATATATACATAGATACATATATATATATATATATATATCATTATGGTTTTGTTTACTGACCACTGGTCACTCTCTCACATGGCATTAGGTCACCTTTTCCATAGACCTGATTGCTTGTTTCTCTGTTTTGATCTGGCAACTCTGATTCAAATGCATGCATGGCTAAATACCTTACCGATTTGTATGCTCGTCTGTATATGACTATGACTTTAGCCATTTTAAACTTACATCTTTATATCAGGGTACCATAAGATCCAGCAAGGTTTTAACTTAATTCAAACTTTGTTTCCTAGTAAGAGCTCACGTCTGACAAACAAACTTTTAGGCAGGGCAGCCCGACATAACTTTAACACCACGGATACTAAAGTTAAATCGAGATTTGAAGATCAAAGTGGCTTTGTCAAAGTCCAAGTGCCCACATCCATTAAGACTAATACTGTTTTGATGTTACGTAGCACGTATTTCTAATGTTAGTTCCATGGCGATGAATAACGCTAGGCTGGGTTCGGATTAAATAATATTCCATGACACTGTACCAAAAATGATTTATGATGTCCATTCGCAATGTGTTTATGCGTCCATAAACTAGTAGTAAATTAGGCAGAGATACCAAACTTAACGAAAGTATTGTGCATTGTTCAACATGTAACATTAAGTATGGTCAAAACAGTGTGGAAAAACCCGCTGCATTTTCCATCTACTGCCACCACACTCTGACCTGCGACAATATGGCCCATAACTCATGATGTCACCAAACAAAATGCACCGTTAAACATAAACGAAATGTTACTTCACGACCTTATTAAACTTTTGATTTCAAAAGCAAAATACAATATGATGATACAAAATATCAAAATGGCTGTAACAACTGTTCATAGGTTTATGTGCCTGTCCTATTGTAAGTAGTGCTCCTTTTTATGCCCTGTCCACGATCTGTGTATTCCTCTCTAACATTTAACTAGATAAATTGGTTCACAATCATTCATTGAGTTTCATCTGACTGATCTTCCATGGTGTTAGTAATATTGTCTATCGATGCATTTTGGCTACAGTCAAACAAAATAACTAATGATATAAAGAGTGGAAAATTCTTTAAAATAACAAATATTTGGAAAGCGGGAACCCAACAAATATTATTTCTATGGGGAAATCCACATTCTAAAAACCTTGTCTACTTTAATAGGGGCAGCATAATTTAGTGGCCCAGGGGATTTTCCAATTAGTCCTCAAGCTTTCAAGATTTGTGCAGGGTCTCAATAATTAGGTGGACCACCACATGTGGACCTTCTCTACTGCGATAAGAAAAAAAAACATTTCAATGAATAGGCGGCTAATGTTATAAACTCGTCACTTAAAATCATATGCCATCATATGCAAGGCATATAAAGGGCATCCCTGCCTATATTGACACTATTTTGTAAAAACTATTAAGCAGCAGATCAACAAGCACTTCAACTACTTATACACTGAATTCCACATTAAAAGCCTCAGAAAGTAAAGTAGCACCTTAGCACACTGCATATGGTTACAGCCTTCATTCTTCTGAATGGGAGACTTGCAGTTTGCACAGGGTTTAGAGTTGGTGAGTAACCACAGGCAGTTGGCAGCATCCTCATATGCCTCACTCACACCTGCCACTGCAGAGGAAAAGTACAAATATAGATCATTACCTTCTCTCAGGCACAGACCAATTTTATTTCTGGACTAGTCAAATGTTCAAACAGCCATTAAGCATGACTGGATATCTCAGTCATGAGACATCTCAGTGTTTTGAACTGCATTTCTATGCACTAGGGATAAGCAATCTGTCCAAAATATCAAGATGACTAGATTACAATTCACAAAATTGACACGAATATTTTTCATGTTGGGTTTGAAGACATATTTGCAATTGAACATTACGGCAAAAAAAATAAAACATTATTCTGAAGTCCAACTCTCTGATAGTGGGGAAAATAATAATCACTCTACATTTTGTGCATTTTGAGGCATTTCAGTGTCATGACAGATATTTGTAGGTAGTAAAGTGGCAATTTTGGCAAGCAGTAAAGTGGACCAACTATTTACAGAATTGCTTAAGCCACTTTTGTAACCATTCTGATGACATCACATCCTTACATATATAAACTTGAATCATTTCCCTGATATAAGACTCTCATATAACTCACCCTTTGAATGGAGAATGAAGATACTGGACAAAGCATTATTTTCTTTTGTTATTATTAGAAATGGACTAGGACACCATACAGGTGACCATTCATATCTATGGAGTTTGCAGTACATCAAGCACTTCAAAGAATTTACGATGGAAGAGAAGTGATGGATTAATATGTACTGCTGCAACCTCATTTTGCAAACCTTGACTCACGGCTCATGTAATTACATGTAAAGTTACTTTTTTCTTCTTTGTTTTGTGTTATTATAAACCATACAGCTACTTACACAGAATTTATACTGTATGAGGGATTATATTATAATTAACTGGCCGGTTAACACAGGCACATTGCGTCCATGGATTTATGCAGTTGGCCCCAGTTTCTGACCCTACCTGCACAAGGACCAAACAGTAGCAGCTTGGCAGAGTAAACCCTGGTCACATGTGATTTATGCATTACACTCCTGCCAGACAATTGTCTGATTAGGTAAGTGCATGAATGAGTACCTACTCATTCATGCACTTACCTAATCAGACAATTGTCTGGCAGGAGTGTAGTGTGCTCCAAGACACAAAAGACACAAGACACAAAATCCAACCTCTGTGGAAAACTAGCTAGATACTGATGGTTTACTGTGCGTGTCATGTGAAAACATTCTCACATTCTTCTGGCTTCATGTCAGTGACTTTCTGCAGCCACATTTTCCATGTCTGGCAGTCACAGGGTTCATGAGCCTCCCCTTGGCACTCCCTGCAGGGTCAAATAGAAGGTAAACTGTATCTTGTGCTGAAAGAAGTGCTCAGTGGCACAAACATCACAACACTGAAAAGCAAATCATGAGGCTTTGCCTAAATAATATACACACATAATCAGTGACATGCACCTTTCTTAAAGCAACAGATACTGAAAATTAGCCTGGCAAGATCATTTAAACATAAACCTGTGTGCCACACTTGCTTATGAAGAGCTATGAGCAGTAAGTCCATGTCAACACAGCATATGGAGGAATGGCAGCAAGAGTGCACTGAATTAAGTGTAATGAGCCCTGGCACAATAAGCACTGGATACATAATTTGAAGTGTGTGTTCATGTGTGTGTGCTATGAACAGAAGGGCCAGAGCTGCGGGAAAGAGACGGTCAGCAATTCACCAGGAAGCAAAACATAAACATTGCTACAGCAAATGAACTATCACATGTGCAAAGATCACTCTAAAGCTCTGAAGAGGTTCAGAGGCAAATCCCTCTAGCATCTAACCTAAGAATAGCAGGATCTGTGCAAAGCTCTTAGAAGATGGCATGAGAATGGTAGTGTTGAAGAGGTGATGGGCACTGACCAGCAGAACAGATGGCCCTTGCCACAGTCCACAGCTGGGGCCTGAAGCAGAGGGAAGCTGAGTGGGTCGGAAGCACTGGCCCCGGGCCCCTGCCTCGCCAAACGCACCGCCCTCTCACAGCCTGCCCGCGGGCACCACCGAATGGCAGGGTTATTCTCGACAAAGGCCTGGCAGACAAGACCAGAAAGAGGCAGCAAAAAAGGCCATAATTAAACAACAGGCAAGTATGACATTCACAAATGGATATACTAAAGCTGTTCTGCATATAAATAAAAGTACCTCCAGCACAGAGCATATAGTAGTGAAATAAAGAGTGCATTATGATTCGTGCCCTGCCTCTGTGTCCGTTAGTAACCTCTGACCCTGACGAGCATTACAAAAGAACTAAGGCACCACAGCAAAAGATTCAGAGTTGTCATGGCAACATGATGAATGGTCATTAGGCACGCAGCAAGAGAGGCATCATTACTATTTGCTTGCCCATGTAAGTTACAGTTTAAGCTACCACACTACAAATTCAGGATGTTACTAGAAAGCCTGGCAGTCACAAATTAACAGCCGAGTATTAAATTAAATATTGGATCAGCAAAAGTTTAGCAAAAGGTGACTTATTTTAGCAAGACAGCATTTTGCGTAGTGATCACCACCACTGATAAGAAGGTTATACCTTAATATCAAATTGCAGATAACGCTTATCCATCTCTCTGGACACAACACTCTCTATAACCTCCACTGGAACCAGCTGGAAGCAGTCATAAGCCGGACAAAAGATGTTGTGGGCTTCACCTTCTTGGATCTTCATATTCAAAAAGCTTCCAAAGGAAGAAAAACAGTTTAGGTACATGTATATAGAGTCACTGAGTCACTTTATTACAAACATTATACACTTAGATATGCCCTATTTAAGGACAGCATTTTGTTTGGTGAAACAGGTCGTCGCTCGAAATGGACTTTGACCAGACTTTACCATTGCCAAAGTATTATGCTACCTTAATGTAAACATATTTTTCACAAGAAAGCTTCATGCAAATTAAACATAAATACATCAGCAATGCCGTTGAAAACACGAGTGGAGCACTATCGTCTACACAGCACCCAAAATCTACACTGTTATACAAATAATTCCCCACAGAAAATATGGTTCTTTAGTCACAAGCACATATTAACAACATTACTAACATAACATGTTTTGAAAAATGTCCCATTGGAAAAGCACTAAAGCCGTCCCTCAAAATTCACATTTCAACGTCATCTATTTAAATATGGTAAGGTTATGCATGGCTATCCAGTGTTTGCCGAAGTTTAAAAAGTCATAACTTGGTCAATTTTCATCAGATTCTAAATTATTTATTTCAGTCTCTAGTTTTTTGTATTAAGTCAATTTTGAATTTATGCAAAGAGCCAGTTGCCGGAGCCCCTCACATCTACAGGTAGTGACAGTACTAACTGTAATAGGTCAGGCATTCACTTATTGCTATGTTTTCAGTCAACCACCTCAACTATACAAGCCTTTGTGAATTAATTTTTCCATTTCTTCTCTGTACAAAAACCCATCTCATAGAACTACTTTTTTAATGCATTACAATGGTAAATAGCATTGCCATTAAAGGACACAACTCCTTGTCATGTTAATGACACCAATCTAAATGGCTTGTGCTTTCTGTCATGGTGCATTATCATGCTGGAAGTAGCCATCAGAAGACCGTAAATTGTGGTAATTTAGGGATGCACACGCTCATCAACAGCAACAATACTCGTGGAAATTAAACAATGTTTGATTAGATTGATATTTTTCTCCATTTCATCATTTGGAGTACACTATGAAAACTAACACCAGGCGATCAGCAGTTATAGTAAGTCTTTTGTGCCACTGAGATCCCCCACTGGATGACCAATATCTGCATGCATTGCATCCAGCTTAACAGTGAAAAATATAGGGATGGGGAAAATATGCGCTAGGGATAAGCACTGCCCAAAATATCAAGATGACTAGATTACAATTCACAAAATTGACACGATTATTTTTCATGTTGGGTTTGAAGACATATTTGCAACTAAACATTACTGCAAAGAAAATAAAATATTATTCTGAAGTCCAACTCTCAGATAGTGGGGAAAATAAGAATCACTCTACATTTTGTGCATTTTGAGGTACTGCAGTGTCATGACAAATATTTGTAGGTAGTAAAGTGGCAATTTTGGCAAGTAGTAAAGTGGACCAACTATTTACAGAATTGCTTAAGCCACTTTTGTAACCATTCTGATGACATCACATCCTCTGCCATTATGCTCACCTTTCCCAGCATCCTCTGCAGAACTCATGCCCACAAGGAATATCAACAGGTTCTTCAAACATGGAGGCAGCACACATACAAATACCACACTAAAAGAAAAAACGAGTACAGAATAGTAAATCAGTGAGGCTCTTTCAGGAACAAATCCACTGTAAATAATAATAAAAACAACAAATGAGAAATCAGGAATGCTGTGAATTGAATTATAAGCCATCACCCACACTCAAACCAGATTAACGTGCATGGTACTTTAGTTACATCTTATTTGCTTCTGACATACCCCCATTCACCTTCATATGCATGTAAGTGAACATGAGGAAGTGATATTCAGCTAAGAGAACTAAAGAATTAAGTAGGTTATGGTCACTTGTGAGCAAAGAACATGACAAGTGTTATATAAGAGTTATATAATCTATGTGGATGATGTTGCTGCAAATAGATTATTTCAGCTTTACAAGTGCCATTAACAATTACACTAAATGTCAACACTAATTTTAGGATCAAATCTGTTTCATAAACAAGGCATTGTGTCTCTTACGATGTTGTGAGTCTTGCGAGCACTTGCATGAGCCAGCACATTTGTCAAGTCTAACGTCATGTCCATTCAGCCCTCTGCTAAAAAGCTCCTTTATAAGGAACAGTGGCTTTCCCATAAAATCTAATAGATGTCTTAAGAGTTGTAAACAAAAACTGTTTGACTACAGTGCCTGTATTGATACAGTCAAGAACTTTGTGTACTACACATTATTAAGTCCTTTTTATTAAAAAATGCTCACTAATGCCAAGCAGAAATCGTTAAGTGAGGGTGCAGAAATTTGCAAGAATGAAAATATGATACTTATAAAAATGCATGGGTAATTATAAAACCAGTGACAGTACAATAGGTTACCATCAGTCACATGGCATACTTAAGCATAAATCCAGGCCAGGTATCTTCTAATGGAAAAACTGAATGAACAGTTTTTGATATTTGATAGGCGACACTGTTGATAGACAGATTCTCCAAGACTAAGCATTGTGCCTAGTGAATTCTGAAATCTGTAATCCAAAAGCTAGCCCTGTATTCTTACCAAAGAACGGTCATCATCCCCAGGAGACAGGCTGATTTCATCAGGCGAGGTGATGGAGGAGCGGGTGGTGCGCGGGGTGCGGGGTGATGGGAGAGTGTCCCAGGCATTGTAGCCTTTGGGAGGGGGAGTGGGCATCTGAACTCCAGATCGTTGGCAGCAGTCCTCAGCATTGGACATCCATGCCTCGAGAAGCTTCTCTCTGTCCCAATCTATGTAGAAGATGAAGAGTAGAATGAGTGTACAAGAACCCACCGAGAATATTACATGAAGAAGCTCTATTCAGGAAAAGTGATGTTTCCATGTATATATAGCATGTGAGTGACTTAACTCTATAGCTTTAAGCCAAATGCATATAATACTCAAATGATTTAAAGTAACAGAAAACTATGACTACAGGTTACTTTGGTATATCACTCGTGCAAGTGATATTTCCATCTCAGATAGCTGTAACATCCCTAATACATTTGCATAAAGACTGACCCCAAAACAATTGCATAACAATGGAATCAATGATCAATTTCAAACGAAAATTACTCGGAACACGGATTACAATGGTCACATGTGTGATTCACATAGGATTATGGGTACAGCTGCAATCACAGCATTGTAAGAAGGTTGATGAGTGATCAACAACATTGAACCAAACTCCCATGTGTGTCTTGATGTGACCCATGCAAGCTGTAACCTGCACGGTATGGATATACATTAACCAGAGATGTTCTTCTATATTATTTATTAGTATTTAGCTAGCATTAAATAAATCACTCAAATATGATGTAAAGAGACGACGACTTCTTTTCCACCTATGCTAGTAAGCGTATTGAGAACAAGGTCTCTCTATTGATTGAGGTCATAATAGAGTTCTTCAGCTTAGTCTCAGGAGACATCAAGGGCTTTGAAATTGTTGATAAAAGTCTGACGCCAGGTCAGTTGTGGTCGGCCCCTGCCACACCGGTCTCCAGGTGGCATTCATCTGAACGTCTTCTTGGGCATTCAAATAATGTGTCCGGCAAGTCATAGGCGGATAGCGATGTGATATCATGCTTAGCTTGAACAGCTTGTTTCACTGCAGGACCTCCTTGTTGGTGATGTGTTCGAGTTACCGAATATTCAGTATGAATCAAAGGCAGCTGGAAGACGTGATAAAAGACTTCCAACTGCTTGGGTTATACTTGCCAGTACTTTCCACGTAAAGATACTGGAATACTGTAAATAATTCTACCCATGACCAATCCAAGCCATCTTATCACTAGTAAGCTGCTAACAGAGATTAGCAGTTTAACTGAGATTTTCTGGCATATTTTCTATTTATCTTCAATTTCAACACTGAGCATAAGTCGAAAATATCGACTTTTTAGAAACAAGAGATTAGAAACAAGAGATTTTTCCTCCCAAGACCAATGCAAGTAGTTTTGATAGTAGAAAGCATATATAACAGAAGTATTTAAAAACTTTTAGCTCAGTCTCAAACTGCAAACTGTAGGCAACACTGTAACAACAACTGTGTCAACTGAATCTAATAATTCCTAAAAGTCTAATCCACAGTATAGCAGTTAAGATGGCGACAGCATATCATGGTTGAGATTTAGTTCATTGGCTATAACAATAGTAATGCCATATTTTTACAAGTCTCATACTAAAGCAAACTGTTTAAACGATTATAAAAAAAAACAAATTCAGAGGCCCACTGTGTACCTGTGACAAATTGGCGCTAAACTAATAACCTGCACATGTTAGAACCATAAATACGATTTCATATTTGTTTTATTTGTTTATGAGTATTTTTGTACTTTGTATTATTTCATGAAAATAATAGTAATGTCTGTTTAATTGAATTGAAATTGTACTACGGGACTTATTTTGAAAGTGTGTAAAAAGATGCTGTTTAGCTTTAAGAGCACAAGTTGATTAGTGAACGATTTTGGGAGCACGGATGCACACAGTTTTTTGACCGTGCTTACTGTGTATTAGATTTGTGGATGAATAATGTAAAAAGAGGAAACTTTTGGATTTACATTTTCTTCTTCTTTTGTTGAACACAGTTTTTCACGCGTCCATTACTTTTCTGAGTGTTCCCCAAGTCCTGAATGACACAGATACTGGATCTGCTGCCATAACAATATGTATGTGCTATCTTGATATTTTGAATCCGTATAAAGAATTAGGAGTTTGAATTAAACACTAACACTTTAACAGTTAACTGGACACTGAACAAAAATGCATACTTAAAATGTATCATTCTTCTCAGATCACTCTAAGAAGTTCAACCAAGACCTAAAGCAGGTCAAGCATCAATCATTAATGAGAATCCACAAGTTCACTCAAAAAATAATGTGCTGTAAAGCCTTTACAGTAATTGAGACCAAAGTTCAGGTTCATATTACACACTACCTGATTACGGTTTAGAATTAAAATGGTGCTGCATCATTCACTCTGAATTCAACAACTGACATTTGCTTTGCATTTGACATTTTACTATTCAAATCATTTTCCCATTTCACTGTGGTCCGTTAACATACCCTATTATTTCATTTTCCCATGAAGGAATCCCTGTTGCCAAATCAAGAAATTAAGCTCTAGTGCAGTTTGTTAAATAAGTCACGACAGTATCAAGTCAGCTTAACTCTAAACAAGACAGAGCTTGTCTAACAGACACTTTCATTAAAACAAAAGAACCGGTTTTTTGGTATTCTGTGATACATTAGCTGCATTAGTATGCAACGGTCATCATTAATCCCAACGAAAGCATTTGTCGATTTCAGCTGAACTGTTTATACATACATACACACACACACACACACACACACACACACACACACACACACACACACACACACACACACACACAC
>JAUZST010016087.1:0-34437 GCA_034779995.1 Parotocinclus haroldoi | reverse complement strand
ATAGATAGATAGATAGATAGATAGATAGATAGATAGATAGATAGATAGATAGATAGATAGATAGATAGATAGATAGAGTGAGAGAGAGAGAGAGAGAGAGAGAGAGAGAGAGAGAGAGAGAGAGATTCTGCTCTTACCATTTCCATTTAAACAGTAAGTACCAAAACAATTGTAACCACACACTAATAACCTTATTATGTACATGAATAGCTTGTAAAACTGTGCTGTTACTGTATAGCATACTCTTTGAACCATAAACACTTGCAGATCAATTTAGACTAAACCTGGTAATGACTGATATAGATTAGAAGGAAATGGAGGCTTGAGGAGCAGCATACTGATCAATTCTTTGCAATGATGCTGTACAGCTTTAGACCTTGAGCTATCAGAAGGTTAAATGCTTGCTCATTGTCCTCCGTTCATGTTGCAGCTGCTAATTCATTCCATTGATTTTATTCCAATGTGTGCTACAAGCCTGTCTTTGATTGCGCAGGGGGCACAAGTTGTAGCAGAAAACAAAACATCATGGTAAAAAGGCTATGGCGCATTTCTGTCTAAACTTTAGCCATTTATCTTCAATTCAATTCAATTCAATTCAAGTCAATTTTATTTGTATAGTGTTTTTTACAATAGACATTGTCACAAAGCAGCTTTACATTCATATCTCCAATTATGCAGTGAACAATTTCTAGAATTTCAACAATTTAATGCAGTGAATTGCTTGTGCTACTCTGAGCCAACTTCTAAATTTATCTCAGTTATTTTGAAAATAAACTGCATTGCCAATTGTTAGGGTTCCTACCTCTTACCCCGGAGCGTTCTGCTGCCTTCGCCATTGCCGTTACAGAGCAATCGGTAAGGCAGTGTATATCTGGTGCTTAATTTACGACCTGATGATGAACACCTGCTTCTTCTGTTACTTAAGTGTGGGTTCTAGCGTTGTTCGTGGCCAGGTTGTCATACTTCCCACGCACCCGACCACCGGTCCGCATGCGCGACACTCTGGACGTTCGCTCGGTCAGTATGGTCAGTGGATTACCACCCTTATGGTACTTATAGTGCCGACAGACACGTATGGGGGAAACCCCCAAGGTATCTAGTATTTTAGGGACACATTGAGGATTTCCCTTTCTGTGCTCGTGCGCTCCTCACATTCCTGAGCTCACGCTCTTCCCGTCCCCGCCCCTATTGAGTCTCACTCCCATTGGCTGCGCACTCTGATTGAGACGTGCCCCAGCTTCACTTACTCGTGCTTTACGCACACCCGAGCTCACGCTCACCCTCTGGCGCTTCGGTGCCTTCCGCGATTTATTCGCTTACATAGTGATACAGGTCTCAGGAGTGCATTTTCCTACTTTTAGCAATTTTTCTGACCAGTAATTTGTTATTAGGACAATTGAAAGTTTATATTCAACCCAAGTTTAATTAGTGTTATTAATGTCATACTGTCACACACGGACTGCTCCGGCGGCCACACCCAACATATCACGCGCTCCTCATCACCATCCTTCTAATCACACACACCTGTTCCTCATTATTTCACCCATATATATTCTCTCCCGGCACCGCACGTCACTGCTAAATCTCATAGTCCCCAATTAGTTTCTAAGTGCTATCTTTGTGATTTTCTACTGCTGTTTTGCAGTGCTTCTGACCATTCTTCTGCCTGCTGATTCAGATTCCGTCTCACCCCTTCTGGTAACGTTCGCCTATTTCATTACTGCTTTATGGGTCTGACCCTGGACTGGATTTTGACGCTATCGCTCATTCAATAAACGCCAGTATTTTCCTCTGTACGCTCGGTTTTGTTCTGCCTTTTTTACACATACTGCCTTGGGCTTCAGATGAATAACCTTTGGAATGAAGAGCTTTAGTACATTTATGAATTGCAAGTGTGAATTGCAATACATTTAAAACAAGTTTACAACTGATCTCTCCTTAACTGTTGAATGCACAATGAGCGTAATAAAAAACCCAGATTTTATGTAACTGCTTAATAAAGGCTTAAGCTTAACTCAAAGAATAGATCTCAAATGCTGTTTCAACCCTAGTCAGTTATGAAACACTATTATGAGAAGAGAGATTGTGTGCCTACATCCTGAAAGTGTGCTGTGGATGTGGTGCAAAGCCAGAAGTAACACTGAAAGAGAGGAAAGTATGCTACGACGGGCCAAAGCTGATACTTGCCTTTGTCCTCTTTATATGAATGTGAAAGAGAGGATGTTGGGAGGAGAAGAAAAAGACGGTGGGGGAGAGTCAGGATCAACACTGCTGGGGGTCACTAGGTCATTTACAACAGAATGAGATATACACAAAAAAGAAACCAATGGTCTAAAAATAGCATCACTGCAAACTCTTGCTATGAACAATGTGCAAGAGTGGCATAATATGGGTACGGAAAGTATTCAGACTGGAGAGACCCTGGAGAGACCTGACTACCAACGTTACCATCCAACCTGACAGAACTAGAGAGGATCTGTAAGGAAGAATGGCACAGAATCCCCAAATCAAGGTGTGAAAAACTTATTGCATCATACCCAAGAAGACTCATGACTGTACTAGCTCAAAAGTGCTTCTACTAAATACTGAGCGAAGAGTCTAAATACTTGTCTGAATACTATGATCATGTGATATTTGCAAAAATTTCTACATGTCTGTTTTTTTCTGTCAAGATGGGATGCTGAACTTACATTAATGAGAAATAAAACTATTTTTGTTTTATTTTAGCAAATAGCTGCAGAATGAGGTAATTTTTAATTTAAAATAATTTATAACTTTTACATTTTAGTATGTTTTAATGCTGAACTACTAAGAAAAATGAATACATAAATAAATGACGTAAATTATATACACCCTAATTTAAAAGAGCAGTAATATTTACATTCATGAAGAATTTGAAAACATGTCTCCTGCCATACCTTAATAACAAGCTAAGCAGCTAACAGCTAATAAAATACATCTCAGAGGTTTGTTTAGTAGTGGCCACTTGTACCACATTGCTGCCTATGATTTTTGCTAATGACTATGTCGATGTGAACAAATTAAATTAACATTGTAGGGTTTGAGCTGAGTACCTGCAGTCAAATCCATACTTCCAATAATCCATCTGTCCAATATTTAAGCATAAACCCAAAGCACAACAGACGCATGCTTAACATGACAAGGTGTTAATTTCTTGTTTTTCTCATTGTTTCCTCTAAACATAACTTTGGTAATTAAAGCCTGTCAAAGTCAATTGTTTAGTGATCCTTAGAAAAGTGCCTTCAATTTACTGGTACTGTTATTTTTTATCTTATGAAGCAGGCCACACAAGTTCTGCAGGCAACGTTTTTGACTTTCAATTCTTGTTTATTCTGCCTGGCCTACACCGCAGTTAGGCACAGCAGCCATGGGTGCATAATATGTATTAAAATAATTCCTATAATGGCACTAACAAGTGATGATCAGAAGCACTCTTCCATTAAAACATGAGTCAAGCCCAACACTGGGTTAGGACGAAAGAAGAGCTCCTGATCCTGCACTGTACGAGAATAAGCTAGCTGGTTGCACACCAGTACAACACACACTAACACAGCACTACCATGTTAGTGTCACTGCAGTGCTCAGAATGATTCACCACCCAAATAGTACCTGATCTGTGCTGGTATATTGGAGAACATAATACTGGGAATAACAAATTATGTAGAGAAACACGTGGAGAACAGTCTGTAATTATGCTGGACAAACAAGTCGGATCCCCAATTCACAACTTAATAGGACCTAAAACTGCTAATATCTTGGTTCTAAATATCACGGTATACATTTCCAGGACTTGTGGAATTCATGCATTTATGGGTCAGAGCTTTGGCGACATGAGGGGAACCCAGAAAATATTAGGTTTTAATGTGAGCAGTGTATTCCAGTGCAAGAACAAAAAAATGAAACTGGGTTTGGGAAAAATAAAAATGGATGATAATGAGCAAGCTAAAGAAAAAGAGCACTGCCAGGAATATGTGCTAGAATGTGATGAATCATGGCAAGCTGTTGTAGAAAAGCAGCTTGGTGAAACGTCAGACGAAGGGAAGGCTACACTGCTTTTAAAGGGACAAATAATAATAATAACTGATATATTTAAAGCTGCTTTAAATGGCTTCGAACTTTTACAGAACTTTTGTACAGATCCACAATGATTAGGTAACTAGTTAATCCAGAGCAGACCATTCTCACTTCTGATCACTGTACTTGATTTACATGTGATGGCTTAGTATTTTTAGTTTTATACTTTAATGTTAATTTAATGTTAATCTTAAACAGCTAACTGTTGCTAAAATGTCGTTTTCTAAACAGAAATGTGTGAAAAAAATTATTATAAAATGTTCCAAAATTAGTCCATAGTGTTTTACAGTTGTAAAGTAATATTAAATTTTACTCACAACTGTAAAAAAAAAAACTCTTGAAGTTTCTTCATGGTTTTCACAGATGAATAGGAGTGCAAATTAGCAAATTAGCACCAAATCCTAAAGAGGCACTTCCATGGGGAAATATCACTGCCAGAAGTGTAGATGGTATCTAAAGAAGTCTAGGTGGGTGCCATGTGACAAACTGACATCCAAATGAATGCCTCGACCTAGAGTGATTTCTATTCAAACATTCTCCCTACACCACTTCCTACACCAATTAGTCTTCATTCCCCCCAGTCCACATGATGTATAACGAAAATGGAATAATATGACCATAAGACCTTTTTCCATTGGTCCATGTCACATGCTCTCTTCAATACCGGCTGCAGCATATGAGGACCGACTAAAATTTTATACAAAGATCTAGGTGTTAGTGCTAAATCCCATTATAAGGTTAATTCATTTGAAATACTGATTCTTATTGTGACTGATCCATTGTTATGGAAGTTTAAACCACACTGTTCATACAGCTCATCACTGTTTACCTCCCTCCTGGTCCTTACTCAGAATTTCTTCAGGAATTCACTTACTTTTTTTTTTTCCTGCTAAGTATTTTCAACAGATAAGGCTTTAATTGTAGGTGTGCAGGATCCACTTAAAATTGAAATTTTGAATCCATAAGTATCACTCAGAATGTGATGGGACCAACCCACCACTGTAATCATACTTTCGATCTAATATTAACATTTGGTATCAATATAGATAACCAAGATGTGTGGCCACAAAGTGAGTTTCTGACCACTATCTCTTGAGTTTTTGAGTTATATGTATCAAATAAATTACTTGGAAATTCTCCTTCATCGAGAAAATAAAAAATCCTATCCTATCCAATCTCCAGTTTAACTAAAGCATCACAGAAAGTTACTCTAAAGTTCAGCATGATTTTAACAGTAATGACTTTCTTTAATGATTAGAAAACTTTAGGCAAAAAAACCCATTGCTCATCATATCACCCATCCATTGCAGCAACATTCCAGATGCAGCAGTAAAGTAGACATCTGTTTAATTAGCTGTAAATCAGGACTAGAATCTTTTATCTCTATTACTATCAGTGAACTGTCCTCACTGATCAACTCATCATGCAACATGCTTATTAGATCCAATTCTTACATATTTACTCAAAGAATTAAAACCTAGTATTATAGAACCACTGATTATTAAATTCACCTCATACCATTGCAATATATTCGCAATCTATTTGCAATAAATAAACCTCTGATTTAAAAAAGGCAATCTTGATTTAAAATCTTTTTCTCTCCAAAATCGTAAAAAAAAGTTGTCTATTAGCAGCTCTGTAACATTCAAAGTAATGGTATTTATGAAACAGCATTAATTAGAGTACTGAATGATCTATTAATATAATCAGATAATGGACATCACATTCTATTAGACTTAAAAGTGCAGCATATGACACTATAGATCATGATATCTTACTTAATAGGGAAGAAATCTCTATGTAATATGGTATAACACTACAGGTATTTATTGGTTTAAAACCTATATGACCGATTGGTACCAGTTTGTTTATGCAAATAACCAACGTACTAAGCTCTCCAAAGTGAAGTACTGTGTTCCTCAGGAATATGTGCTTGGCCTTCTATTATTCTTCCTGCACATGCTATCTTTAGGTTTACTTATCTGTAAATATGGCATCACTGCTATACAGATGATACACAGCTGTACATAACAGCAGATCCAAAGGATGGCCTCACAAAAAATTGTAATACAATTTTAAACAGTCTTTTGCTATATAAAAAAAACAAAAGCAGTGTTTAGTGACTTTTGATTAATTGCAGACTGTATGAACCTGAGATATTTCTGATATTTATGCTTTGTCTGGTTACTTTTACCTTATTTGGAAGTAAACATTCATTCCTGCATTTCAGGCCTGCAACACACTTTTAAAAAAGTTGGAACGGTAAAACATTTGCCATTTTGCCACATGTTGCCATGCCTTTTCACCACATTTATTGTGTGTTCACGAGTGGTATGATTGGTTTGATTAGTCTTCCGCTTAATCCACACAGGGACACGAACCAGCCAGTGCCACACCGGCAACTCTGGGTAAAAGGGCAGGAGCAACCCAATACGAGGCACCAAGGGCCACTTTTCGAGATACCAATTAACCTAACAGGCATGTGTTTGGACTGTGGACTGTAAGGAACATGGGGAGAAAATGCAGACTCCACACAGCAAGGACCCAAGCCGTTAAAATTGAACTAGGTACCTTCTCGCTGTGGGACACCTGTATAATGTGTGCAGCATGTAGTTTTGCATTTTCTTGTTGACAAATTCATGGGTGTCCTTGGAAAGATAATGTCTTGAAAGCAGCATATCTTGCCCTGAAATATCAGTGAATGTTCTGCATTAATGCTGCCAAGTGTAAATGACCTTTACCAAGTGCACTGACACAGCCCCATATCATGACAGAACCTTTTTGTCCATTTTTGGAATATATACACTATGACATTATGTAAAGCCATAATCCTAGACTGGCTTTTACTAAAACAAATACTGTATTTATTAGCCTGCACATAAATAATTGAGAGTATGAACTGGTTTACTGGTTTTATATTTCCAGTGTAGGTATGATATATTTTCACTGTGGTTACAATATAATGATAGATAGCCAAAACCATGTTACATGCTAGTTTTATGCCAAAATACTTTTAACTTTTCACTACATCTTAAACTCTGTTTTAGTTGACAAGTATGGTTGACTTCACCCAGACCATACTCTGTCCACATGAATCCTTGGCCACATGTCATATGTCAGACCATATGTGAGAACTACTTAATATGTGCTGTCAAACCAGAACAAACTCTGTTTACTGTCACTATCCTGACACACAGTGTAACATATAACAACTCATTTTATACCAATGCATGAGGACATTATGTTGTCTGAGCATCAGTCAAGTAGCTCTGAACAGATAACAGACTGGTCTATCTGCCGCAGTCTTGTATGCCATCTTGTACTGCCCTATATGCAGGGCAAGAACAGGTGGTCTGAACAGTTGGTACATGCGGCTTGGTCTCACGGCTTCTCCAGGCATCTTCTGAACAATGACACTCCAAAACAGCTCTGTCTCTCATCGCCAAAATCCTTCTCACCGGCTGTCACAAGGGAAGCAGGGTACATGCCACCACCCTGTGGTGATGCTCTACTGGCACATTTCTTCGGTGCAAAGCTAGCACAACAGACTTATAGCCTACAAATCCCACACAACACTAAAGGCTCGGCTTCAGGTGTGAAGGGCTGTTGTCTAATGTTAGTACGCTGTAATAAATGATCTTACCAACTGAATTTTGAACTTATTTCTCGTCGTAAGATAATCTTAAGTATTTTTAAAGTACATTTTAAATTTACTATAATCAATAATGTAATATAACTGTACATATCAAATAATATTATTAATAATAATAATAATAATAATAATATTAATAACAATATGGTGGTCCAGTGGCTCAGTGGGTAGCATCCAATCACTGACTCAAGCAGGGACTTTAGGGATGCAAGGTGACCTAAGGCATGTCTTTGAAATGCATAGAGAAAATACCTGAAAAAGTCCAGACATGGGTAGAACATGCTAGCAGAAACACCACTGAGACAGTAACTGGACAGGGTCTCTCTATAACCACTGAGGCATAATGCTGCACCTAACAACCCATTATGGTCCATACATTAAATATTATAACTTTATTGTAATGTTTATTTGTTACTTATTATAATAAAATAATCAAACTACAATAACAGATACTTTCTATTTAGTCATTTCAATCATTTCAAATTTGAAAAAAGCATAATTATCTCACAATAAATGTAAAAAATAGACTGAATAATCAAGAAAATATACTTTTACTTATCTATGAGTAAGGTAACTTTGGCTATATATTAGGGTTGCAACACAATTATTTTGATAGTCGAATAAACTGCTGATTATTGAAATAATGAATAATGAATCACTTATGCATTCCAAATAATGCTTAAGTAGGTGTCAGCCTTTACAATTAGTTTGAGGTTGCTATATGTGTTAGTTAACTAGCACTGTAGATGAAAGACGAATATGGTTAAAAAATTCACTGCTTTAATGAACTTTCCTGCTAATACAAAACATGAAGACAAGATATATTTGCAGTGCAAACATTTTTTGTAGTTGTTGACATGTACGTACACTACTCACAAAAATTAGCGGATATTTTGAAATCAAAATGAAGCGATTAAAAAAAGAAGCATTTGATTTTAGTAAACAAGATAGATAGATAGATAGATAAGAAAACCAAATGAAAAGTCAAAGAAAGTTGTTTGATTATGCAAATGAGATCCAAACTCAATTATCATGATTGAGTAGTAAGTGATACATTCATGGGGGTGAACAGAAGCATGATAAACTGGATGAAAGTACCACACATTGACTGTTCAGTAGAGTGTATGGTCTTAAAACTGCCAAAACACACTGACAGTGATGGGCCATGGACAGGATCAGATTGTCCAGCAGTTCTTATGGGATCCTCTGCCACTTTTGCTCCAATGCAACTTCCAACTCAAGAAGTGTTGCAGGAGACATTTCAGAAGTCTTCCCTATACATCCCAAAATGTTCAATGGAATTCAGGTTTGGAGAATGTCAAGGATGTCATGCAATCCAACACAATGGAGCTGATTTTGTATGGTCTCTGGGTGCATATCTGTCATCTAGAGGCAGCAAGAAACAGTCCTTGCAACTCTCTTGCATTGCTGCACGTACTTCTTGCCAATAAGGTCTACTAGCAGTCATCTCTTTCGGATGTGGCAGATGGGCGGTCCTGCCCATGCCTTCTTTATACTGTTCCAGACTCTTGAAAGGCTCTGCTAATCACGCTTTGGGATGTTTCCACTGTCTGTGTTTGACCAGCCTTAAGATGACCTGTGGCTTTCAAAGCTTCACGTTCAGGCAAATCGTGTTACAGAGGCATTGTAAGGGCTGGGAAATGACAGAATGTGCATGTTCAAGATCAGGGAACATTCAGATACTTCAGCACTTTCAGCCTTTTATATACTGCATTTTCACCAATTAAAGTTGTTTTTGTACCTTGTTTGCATTATAGAACACCTTTTTTACTTGTCGTTTGTTATTCTGATGTTCTTGTTTAATAAAAAAAATATCAAATGCTTCTTTTTAACACTTGCCATTAATTGTGAAACATACCCTATTTTTTGTGAGTGGTATTATGGTAGGTCACATTGCTTGTCACAGAAATCCTGGAAATGTTTAAGTATTATATTTAATGGTCCTTCAAATCAGTGTGCAAGATATATGTGCACTGTTGTGTTTCCAAAACAAAAGGGAAAATGACTTTTAGGCTTTGTCTGGAACAAGGCCTTGAACACTGTCATATTGGATCAGATTTTTCCAATGGGAAGGTGGTCATGCAGGATATTAAAGAACACAAGAATTGTCTCATAAATCACAACCAGATTTGCAGCATCTTTTGTTATTTTAAATTATCGACACAAAACGTTCAAAACATTAGTTGTTCATCACAGGTAACTGAAGATGGATTTATTGATTCTGATGTCCAGAGAATGCATCTGCCATTTTATAACCATAGACTTCAACAATCAACAAAAAAAGAAAAATCACCAATTTCACACAGCACTGTTGCATCCCTCAAAGCCAGTTTCACAGAGACCGGGATTTTGCACATCAAGCTACGTAGTGGCCATCCAAAGACCACTACTAATGAAGAAACCTCAACAAACACACCCTGAAAATAAAAAATGTAACATCCCCTGTAATATCCCTTAATTTTGTGAGCAGCATATATATGTATCTTGCACTCATGCTGGAATTTCTTGCAAACAGACTGGGCTTTAGTAACTCTAGTTAAACTGA
The DNA here is from genome assembly GCA_034779995.1 of Parotocinclus haroldoi. NCBI lineage: Eukaryota > Metazoa > Chordata > Actinopteri > Siluriformes > Loricariidae > Parotocinclus > Parotocinclus haroldoi. Next base: position 24,124 of record JAUZST010016087.1, on the reverse strand, counting down.
AGTCAGTCAGCTCGGGCTTAGGCAGGCTTTCATCTCTTCTAAAACCTAGCGGATTGGCTGCCAAATCAATATCCTCCAGCTTCTCTCTTACAGTGTACAGGGCACTCAGTATGAGTCAGGCAGTACGGCCGACAGCCTTAATAAGGATAATATCTAGCACCAGCAGATAGTGCAGACACCCTGGGGTACAAGAGGAGATGAGGGAGGTTTTTCTATGCCATTACTATTCACAGCATCCACTGTAAGTCTTAAAAGTCACCAGTCCTTAAACTTGACACGTCCTCATGTCAATGTAGAAGGCCTGGGCTTCATATGATATGTAAAAACCTGTTTATGATTGTGTGTGTAAACCTTTATATTTTAATACAGTCTGGAGGGATCTACAAGTATGCACTTTTGTTGTTCAAAGGTTCTACAAATATTTTGTCATGTGAAATGACTGTAGTGAAATTCTAAACACTGCAGTGCATAGCTTTACCACCAAGGTAAGAATTATAATATAAAAACAAATCTGTCTTACAGAAAGCTGAAATACAGAAAACTAGTAAGATATAACCCTTGTAATACATGCTGATGTGAAAAAAGAAAAAAAGAATTACAGTCTTGTAATGCAGAAAATAAAGTTTGTTTCATTTTGCTTATCAGTGATTCAAATTTTATATAGAGAGAATGATAGAAAGATAAGAATCACCATATGTCCTGTTTCACAAATGTAATAACTACAATATTGTTATGCCCAATATGATGGCTATAATCAATCCTACCAATAAATGACAGAACTACAAACATTTAACTACACATTTAAGACGACAACTGCAAGCCAACTACCTTCACAGGGAAAATCAGGTTTGTCATTAATCTGTCATCATGCATGATGTTCAGGCCCAGGAAACACATATTCTAAAAATACCATGAATGCACACATGCACACAGACTGCCAAGCATACATAGTTATAAAGCATAACTTAGCTTTAATTCTATAACAGCATACATACAGTTTGTCTTACTCTTGCCATCTCAATATTTACGTTTTACAAATGCGTTGTATCTTATTTGATCTCTGGAGTTACTTGACCAGTCAGAAAGATTTAGTCTTTTATTTACTGTACTTTGATTTACTGAATCTGACTTTTACATTTCTCACAAGACTTTGATACTTTGCTGACACCTTAATGTAGGAAACCACTGGTATCTTCTGTTTGACAAGTTTACTGGTACTGGTATAAATATAACAAATCTAAAAAGTATATAAAATAAAATATAAAACAAAACCCAGAAACAAGAGTATTTTGTGTGATCTCTTACACTTGAGCAACAGCAGCATCTGGCAGCTTCATAAGAAGGCCAAGTTGGCCTCTACAGTCTGAAGAAGCTTGATCAGGAATGGTCTTTTTGAAAGAGTAGCAGCCAAAAAAGACTTTTTTTGGAAATTGAAGAGGGTGAAAAGGCTCAAATATAAGCTCACAAAGATTGGAATAAAGATCGTTGGAACAGAATATGTGAACAATTCCAGTCAGAGAATACCTTATATATGGTCATTTACCATTGCTAAGATTTTTTACAGTACTATATTTCATATACTAGTGTGTATTTACATTCTGCATTTCCTTTGGATGTTTACTACTGATCGGAGGGTTGTTCATGCATAAGAACCCTCACCACACCATAACAGCACCACCCATGTCTACTGTCAAATGATACAGAACATCGTGTTTGCTGCCACTTGTACATCGTGTTTATAGTGCACCCACCATTATTTGCTCTATTAACTGTTCATGGTGCGTTACAGAAAGTGCATTTAAGAAACACATTGCCATTTACTGCAACTGTTTTTTTCTTTACTGAAACTGCAGTTAAATTCAATACCAACTAAATGATAGACTGACCTTCAAATGTCCTTCTTCCATTTTTCTTTTTAGTCACTTCAGTGACATGCCCAGTCCCAGTGATTTGCAGAACATGAACCATATATTAACAGACCACAAGAATAAGAAGCAAAAGCACATATTGTACACTAGCTTGTACGTCTTGTATTTTACGCTTCAGGCATTTGGTGACAAACATCAAAAAGATTGATTTTTACTCTTCATTCTAAGCCCCAACATTGTCAAGCTGTAATCACCTTTACCCATCATTCCCGACCAAACCTCCTTAGCCCTGGCAGCCACGTCTTCACAGAGCTGGTATATGCCAAGCCCCCAGGAGGATGTTGGGCTTATCTGGCAGTAAAGCAGTCTAACAGCTTTGGCTTAACACTCCCCTGCTGTGCTGGGCAGACAACGTTTAGTGAGACAGCTCTTTGCGACAGGAAGAGGCTCAACAGAAAGCGTTTAGCAATGAGTCAAAGGCCTTGCTCACATGAACGGATGTTAAGGGATTCGGAACGGATCGTCACAGCATCCAACAATTACACTACTTACCGATCTGAGGGCAATGTTTCATCAGCAAGCATGTATGTTACTGCAGATTCGGCACTTAATGTGAGAACTGAGCGTTTATTTATGAAAAACGCCATGTTTCATCACAAATTAAACAGTTTGACTCTTTGCCTGAGCTAATCATTCAGTCATTCATTCACTGTCTTCCACCTAATCCACACAGGGGCGCGGGCCAGACAATGCCCACCCGGCAACTCTGGGTGCAAGAGCAGGAACAACCCTATACGGGGCGCCAATCCATCATAGGGCACACACACAGTCATGCACACAGTCACACACTACGGGTGGCTTTTAGAGACACCAATTCACTTAACACACATGTCTTTGGACTTTGGGAGGAAACCGGAGTACTGACACAGGGAGGACATGCAGACACTCACACAGAAAGGACCCAGAAACACCACGATTATTACAACTGTACGATTTGCTACCACTTGGATCTGCCACAGCCTGAAAGAGTACTTCATCAGATGCTATGTGTTATAATATGCAGGAATCATTAATATTTATGATATGCTTTAATATTCTCTAATTTGTCAGAATCTTTATACTGGCTGAACAAATTAGATTTTAAAACTTAAAACAATAAAAATGTAAGCCTTCTAAATTTTGGAATCATGTTAATTATGGAATCATGTTAATGTTAATTAGTTAATATAATTTGACTTGAGTTTCACCTAATATGTATAAAACTTGTTAAACAAAAGTGTTACATTACCCGCAATCAAGACTGTTATGAGTTATAGCCTAATCTGCCATAAACTGAATGTATGCTGGAGTTTTGCTTAGAGTTGTTTGACAGATAATTGTATCTGTACATTCCTAGCCTTACATGACTTACTTAGAAGGGCAACAAAGTAAACAGCAACTAAAGCTCTAGACAAACAAAAAAAGATCCAATTCAAACAGACCCACAGCACTTACTGTATATAAAAATAAGACAATTCATGTGAAGATTGCCACATATAGTTAAATATAGAAAAAGCCAGAGACAGAGGTATTTAAATAATTGTATCACATTCTCTCCTGCCACCTACCTACATACAGTAACTTTCAATGTAGGCAACTAATTAACCTATCCTCTAATTACCTAACTCCTATTTCAGATGAAGTATTTCTTGCCAACAACTTTGTAAAACAGAAGTTTGTGTTATAAATGTGAGATCTAAATGACATTTTTGAATGACACATTATATGGACAAAAGTACTGAGAAGCATCTCTAAGTCACAGGATTCAGGTGTTTTATTTAGTCCCATTGCCACATTTGTATAAAATACAGTACCTGGTCATGCAGTCTGCCATTGCAAACATTAATGAATGAATGGGTCATTCTAAGGAGCACACTATTGTGTGTGGTAATGTAACGGTATTGGCTAGAAAAACTGTGGGTCGGAGTTTTACAGTTAAAAAGCCTGTGAGTCCAAGATGCTCCAGCTTTCTCACCTTATGCTGCTCACGCTTCCGGTCTCAGATCCCAATTTGCATCGCTCTAGCTGGGTGGCCACAATCTGTCTCTCAGCTTCCAGCTCTCTGGTCAGTCTCTCAAACTGCAGCTCCTGCATGGGAAAGATTATTACTCAGCATGTACACAGCAGAAAGTGTTTATTGTGCTGCACATGTCGACTGTTGGTAAGCGGGCAAATTTATGCTGACCTGAGCTGGGCCGCTGCTGCTTTCCTCAAGTTAATAACAAATATATCAGACAAATAAAGACATACATACATGGCAAAAGCATTCTTAATATGACTTTGCTGTTGTTCCTCGCAGACTGACACACAGTCACACGTTACCTGTCCAGCGGACCACACCCACTCACTTACACGCTCTGAATCACTAGCTTACTAATTGTTCAGAAGCACTTGTCCTTGTTTCGTTGTTTTGACCTTGTTCTGTCTCTAGACTTTACCTCTCGTCTCATCCATTTGATTATTCTGACTGTCTCCTGAGTTTTGACCTCTGCGAGTGCATGACTGTGATTTTGCCAGCCGATTTGGAATTGTTATTATAAGTCAGCGCCTTCGCTAAGCTGGGTTTAGCTCCACTTTATCTCACGTCACTCACTGTTTTTATTAATTAGAAATTGTAAATTAATAGAAATTGGACATGCACAATAAATGTCAGATTGCTACAAAACTCATACTCAGTTATGCTGCAGGCAGTTATGTTATGATTACAGGTGTAGTCTGATTAGGCACTGGTATTGCCACAAGAGGACGTAAAAGTGCTTCCTCCAATGCTCTATTAATTTTGGGTAGTGTACCTCTTAGTGAGATATCGTTAGAATGTTAGACATGGCTGTACAACACATTTGACCAAAGCTGGGCCTGCAGATTCTCCATACTTCACATAGTTTGCTGAAGTTGGCATCAAAGCGGACACCACAAAGTCTCCATACTCGAACCCAACCCTCGTCATATCCCAAACAGAACATGAATTTATTGCTAAGTATACTGCTCACAAACATTATTTCAAAATGAAATATCCCCTATTTTTTTTGATGCAGTTCCAGTCAAAGCAGTCCAGATATTCCGGGATTACAATTGGCACATGAGTCAGAACTGGGGAATTGGAGCAATTGAAGAGGAATGTCTGATCCTAATTTCTTTTTTATTGTGTGGACAGTCAGTTATGTCTGGGTGCATATCCGTCGTCCAGTGGCAGCAAGAAACTGTCCCTGCATTTGAAACTCTGTTGCATTGCGCCTGCACCTTCTTGTCAATAAGGTCAAGTAGCAGGCATATTGTGCAGTTGTGGCGGACAGGCGACCCTGCAATTGTTTTCTTCGTTTGTTCCAGAGTCTTGAAAGCGATTCCACAGTCTGCTAATCACGCTGTGGGATGTTCCAAGTGCTCTGTCCACTGTTGTCTGTGTTTGACCAGCTTCAGAATGTTCAATGACTCTCCAAGCTTCACATTCAGGCAAATTGTGATGCAGAGGCACTGCTAGGGCTGGAAAATTAAAGAATGTGCTTTTTCAAGATCAAGGAACATACAGACAGTCTTTTATGTAGTGTATTTTCAACAATTTTCTGATATTCTTGTTTAATAAAAAACACATCAAATGCTTCTTCTTTATCGTTTTGTATTCATTTTTAAAGCTCACCTAATTTTTGTAAACAGTATATATATGTGTGTGTGTGTGTGTGTGTGTGTGTGTGTGTGTGTGTGTGTGTGTGTGTGTGTGTAAAAGTCCACCCCCCTTACCGCACTGTGATAACATTGTGAAACTTTTAGTACATAAAAATAACTAAGTTCAAATTTTTCGTCAAACTGCCCAGTGCTACTGTTTGTTAGTTATTGGCTTTATGTTGTCAATAATAATGTTTTGCCACATTAGGCAAGTAACATTATTTCAACTACAATGACGAGAACACTGTTTTTGTTCCACAAATGGATGTGAAGTACTGTCTTTGTGTCTGATTCATGCAATTAATATATGGCATTGAAAGAAATAAGTATATTAAAGCATCTGATTAATAACATTTCCTGCATGTGAGGAAGTGCATGCACACTGGCATATTATTTACATATAATTTGCAACTCTGTTTTAACCTGGCCTACTTCTATTATAATGATATTATGACAGTAAATAGAATTTTTTTGCATATTATTGTGATCCATGGTCAACCTAGCAATTTAGTTTAGTTTAGAACTAGTAATTTAAAAAAATGTAGTTTAAAAAACTAAATAATTAAGTGATTTCAAAGAGGTGATGGAAACAGGTGACCATGATTTGGTACAAAACCAGTATCCATAAAAGGCTGAGTTTTTAATGAGCAATGATGGCCAGAGGTTCCCCAGTTTGTCAACAAATGCGTGAGAAATATGTGACTTCTCCACGCTCACTGTCGAAATGTTTATTGTGGTGAGATGAATCAGTATTTCAAATCTTGTGCTTCAGACCAAAGAAGAAAAGGAGCATTCTGACTATTATCAGCAACAAGTGCAAAAGCCAGGGTCTGTCAAATGGGTTGTATGTCGGTATGGGTTGTGTCAGTGCTCTTGGCAAAGGTAATTTTCAATTTTCAAGTACATTGAGATTTCAGAGCAAATCTCAATTTTAGAGCAGTTTCTTCAAGATGACATCTTTTCCAGGGACATCACACATTTGTTGACTGCTGGAGATCCTCTGCCCACCTTTGCTCATCAAAGACTCAGCAGATGTGGGTGCTGCGTTTGTACCAAATCATGATTCCAATCACCTGTTGACATGTTAAGTTTAGAATTGTACCTCATAACCAGCAATAAATTGCCCCGTCCCACTTCTTTTGCCTGAAAAGCATGAATGGACGTTTATTAACAAATAAAATTAAGTTGATGAGACAAAACATGAAATATCTCAGTTTCATACTGTCTGCAATGGAATAAAAGCCAAAATACATGTAAGGGTATGTATTCGAGTTCCACACTGCAGTGGTTATGGTTTTGGGATATGACTGACTAGATGTAGCCTCCACCTCTACTGTACTGCCTACTATACTAGCAGTATTTGTGGAGCATAACTCACTCATATTTCATACACTGCATTTAAATGCACTCTGAGAGTTCAGAGGATGCACTAATCTTCATTTAGCTCCCAATTCAATAAGATACGCACCACTGAACTCTTAACGACAAAATTGTCAGAGCAAAGGAGAGGGTGAAATCCCAGTGAGCCTCTTTAAATAAGCGCTGTGAAAATCATGTCAGGGAAAGGCATGGGTGCCATCACCCTCACCAGGAGAATCGGATGGAAACTGAGAACTAAGAATGACAGGGAAATGAGAACGAGCAAGAGAATGAGTTATGTACAAAAAGAAGGGGCATGGAAGACAGAGAGAATACAGAGATTAGCATAGAGACAAATAAAGGAAATAAGCACACATTACAACCAACAACAGGTGAAAAAGGGTCTCTCTTGAAACCACACCATGTTACAAATAATTCAAAGTGTGTAAGTTTATAACGGTAAGGTGTGTAAGTTTTACAATCGTATAAACTTTGAAAGTAAAATATTTGAATATTCTTTTAATATACTCTTGAAAATCTAAAATGTCCTGCACAAGCTAGTGTCCAAATCTTATTCTCATCATATGTTTATCCACTTGATCCACTGGATGCAATATTTCAAGGTTATATTTAGTTCCAGCTTTTCATTTCACTTCAGTTTATTCGTACTTTTAAACTAAACTATATGGGTTTTAAAAGCCATAATAATCCTGGTAGCGTAATCAGCTCTGTTTCAGGCACAAAAACGTTCAGAAAGTCAGACATGCTGGCATCTAGAATGAGAGGCGCATGCAGAGAGAGAATGACAGAAAAGTTGGCATGGAGAGAGAGAGAGAGAGAGATAGAGAGAGAGAGGGGGGTCCAGAGATCCAGGAAGCTAGACAGAGAGTGAGCTACAGCCTGGGGCTCCAACACTCAATGCAAAGCGAGCACTTCCTTTGTGGCAGGGATGAAATGGGTTCTCTTAGCCACAAGGTCAAAACTCCCCCACTCTTTCTCTAAATGCCCCCACCCAGCTCTCTCTTTAGCTCTCTCTCTCTCTCTCTCTCTTCACCCATCGCCCGACCCCCCTAAGTACTTAGAGCTCCAAAATGCATCACCTGCTACTCTGGGCAGGAACCCAGATGAAGTCTACAGAAATGCCCATTCAATTTGTGGAACAAGAGAGCTCTATACACACCACTGCAGAACATCAATGGAGGGATCTTACTGCACCAAAGAAACACCAAACACCTTTCAGGCAAGCCAGGGATCAAATAACATAAAGCTTGTGGTATTTATGGAGCTCTGTAACTGTTATTCTATCACATAAGAACATGGGCTCTATACTGGTCTGTCAAAGGCTCTGAGTATAAGTATTTCTACTCAAATGAACCTAAGCAAGACTCTATAGAGTTTTAAAACTTCCAACTGGATTCATAATGAGGTTCTACTTTGACCACCTTGGGGATTCCCAGATGGACATACCTTGCTCACTGGAACCTTCAGTCCTGTTGTGAGCATTGATAGCTCTCACAAAGTAGACACCCTTCCATTTGCAATTGCTAAGTCTAGTAACAGAACTACAACTAGTTCTCCCAAAACACTGTTTCAACTTAGTCTTATAGTGCATGATTGTCAGTGTGCTCTAAATCAAGCCTTAATGCATATCATTTACTATTAATTATATTCAGATTATAAGGCAAACCTTTACCAAGTCAAACTATGCATGTCAAGTAGATTGGACACTGTCCTTTCGTTCCTCAAAAATATGACACATTTTCGCTCTCAATAAAACAAAACCAGACCATAGACTGAATTAGTTGTGAGTTCCCTGCAATAAATTTGGCATTATCTTTTTTTTTTACAACAAAGGCAACAAGTGCAATTGCCACCAAAGCACTAGGCAGTGCACATCGACGCTAATAAAGTTCACAACTAACAAAGATAAGAATAGTGCTGAAAACTTAAGTAGCAGCACTAATCTACACCATCAGACATGGACATGTGGCTATTATTTAATAGATCACGTACTCTACAATGCGCTTCGTCTAATGAGCTGACTGATAACAAAACATCAAACTGGTAGGTCCACCTAAGACCTACTAACCCTGTTTAAAAGCCAGCAGACACCAGACTAGGCTGTGTTTTTAATGCTGCTCCTGTTGATAAAGCTGGCTCACCAGTGTTCAAATCACAAAGTACGATCATTAACACGGACGTGCAGGAGGAGCACCTGTTAGATCACGATAGAGCGCGAATGAATAGAGCAGATGCGCTTACCTGCACAAAGAGCGCTCGCCAGAAAGTGTGGAGAAAATGAAAGAAGCAGGCGCGCAGCGCACCGACATCCCTCTCCTCCAAACGATGCTTTAACATCCACTTTAGCAGTGAGCAGAGACCGAGAGCCGAGAGAAAACCGCGCAGCGACCGAGAGCACAAGAAGCGCGCTCAAAGGTCGCCATGGCAACAGAGAATTTCGCTATTATCCATGCAACGCTGCGTAACAAAAGACCCCGCCCAGCAGAGCCCCATTTCGCTCCGCCCACTTTCTTTCTTATTTTCTATTAGCGCCCCAATCTGAAAAGCCATCAGGACGGAAGCAAGCTCTTCTCTGCGTTACCACTGCCTTGTTGCACAGCGTTTTCTGAACGATTTATGCGTGTATAACTCTTATATAAACAAACTAAATGAAAAAGTACAGTGTAGTCATTACTGTTATCATGTATAATGTTTACTGAACCATTTTACCTGTATTCACAAGAAGACAGTGTAGTAGTTCTACTTATTATACAGCTCTAAAAAAAATAATAGACCCTCTCTTAAAAAAACTCCATATCTACATGTAAGGCAGCAATTCCATTCAATTATGTGATGAACTCCAATATCATATTCTTCTTAAAGAGCTACTGATTAGGTGATCACCTGAACCAAACCTTATTTATTAAGGAAAAGTACAGGACACACACATGAAAGCTGTGATTGCAGTATTGATTCTAAACATGCCACAGTTATAACATGATTATTGTTTATCTGACATGTTGTCAATTACAGTCAGTAATTATTTTTTACATTGCTGTATGTTAATATTTTGTTTGAAATTGGTCAGTAACATATAGAAGCAAACAAAATGTTCTGTTTTACTATACACTACACTGTAAAACCTTTTTCTTCTTTTTCAGAACTGTAAAATTTGCCTTCTAAAAAAGCAACAAAGACCAACATATGTTGTGTGCTGTGTTCACGTGTTCCATGTTGGTTCAAATTAGTTACATGCTGGTCTGCTTTTAGCGGGTGAACTCACATAGTCTCACTAGTAAAACCAGTTGATCAGCATACCTGTGTCCAAAAGACAACATATGGCAGTCTTTTTAGTTACTTTGCAGGGTGGTGTGAATTAAAAAATCTGTTCATTATGTCAAAACTCAATTATCATTTGTTTATCTACTATTGCTTTCATTTTATAGGATTTAATAAACGCAACAAGAAAGCCATATTATTATTATTATTATTATTATTATTATTATTATTATTATTATTATTATTATATGAATAGTAGTAATATTAAGTAACACTATTTAGTGGTGATTCAGCTTTCAGTCCTGGCACTGAGCAGACAAAATAAAATAAGTGGCCATAAAAGTGCTTTGCCAGCTGCCCTATAAAAAGTCTCTCATAGGCTACTTTTGTGTAGTGTATCTCTTGCTGAGGGATCATTGACTGCTTGATATGCCTCTATAATACACTCTAAGACATTTTGCCCAGTTGACATGGTATGGCACATCACTGAACTGAGATAAGCAGGATGGTTGTTTCTATGAATTGGCCACCATCTAGGCCATTCTGACCTAGCCATTAAGATGTATTCAGAGTAGTGGTTCTGTGAGAGCATGTATGTATGTTTCATTATCCAGCACCTAGACACAGATAACACGTTCAGTGCACACTTCTGCCTCTGCCAGGGCCATTTACAGGTGTATACAGAAATACATTTGTTGTGATAGCACATGCTATTGACACCTTTGTTTGCAGTGGTGTCGTAAACAAGAAGCTTTGACTGCTCCAGATGGAACTGTATCGTCTTTATATCATCTTGTTGCAGGATGGTCTGGCTTCTTGGTTAGTGCTTCAGTTCAAATCCAGGACTCTCTCACTATGAGGTGACTGAGCCACGGTGCTGCCCACATTCACACATATAAAGTTTCATTCAGTTCCATCAATTCATCACTTCTTGTTGAGTTTTCTTTTTGTCAATAAGTGTATGATAAAGATAATTGCATGTATAATGGATCGTCTTTAAAGCTTTTTCTATTTTAACCATGTAATACGTTGTAATGACTACCTTGGTCTGTTTGAAATCAGCTTCACTGTTCATTTGTTGTATACACACATCCAGACGCTCTAGTGGCTTTACTTGCTGCTATACACATGATGTGGCAGAGGGATTTGCCATGACCGTCGAGCGACTGTTTTCTAAAAGTTGTAGTTCTGACAAAAAAAGGACTACTTTCGCAGCAAACTCATATTCCCACCAAACATTCCAGAGGGTCGAAATCGACTCATGAGTTTTGCTTAATATTCACACTGTGCTAACCTTTTGTTGTTTGTCATTTTGTCAACAAGTAATATAACTGGTTTGTTGTGATTGGATGCATGAATGGATACGGTGAGCCATTAAATTTTTAAGTGAATTGGCTTTGGCCTAGTCTAGTGTTCTTTTAACACATTGAGCACCGCCTCACCACATAAACTTGCCCAACCAGTCAAATTATGCTCCCTTAATTTTTGTCTTATTTGTAATTAATTGGGTTCTCTTTATGTTTAAGACTTCATGAAAATCGAATTAAGTTGTAGGTCATATTAATGGAAATGATATTGAAATTAGAATGCAGTAACAAACGTTAAACCTATCACAGTAGGTTCGAAACTTTAACACTATTTAAAGTAATTGGTGACACCCGCTTTGACTACTACTCAGGAGGTGGTGAGCCCAAATACTGTTTGTGTTAGCCTGTGACTGTTGGGCCTTTGAGCAAGGGCCTGAAGCCTCAGTTGAACTACTTTTTATTCTGCTTTTCAGTATTGGATTCTTATGCTGAATGTGTGGAGTTTGCAGTAAAAGAGACTAATAAAAATCCATCTTTAACGCCACAGAAAATAAAAGTGTTTTCCCTCTTGAGAGATGACGACAGTAAAGGCACTTTGTGCTGTCTTTTACCTCCCTCTGAGGATGCTGAGTGCCAGTTCTGCCTCAGTGGCCTACAATAGCTGAGATCTGTGTGGCAGCAATGGGTAAATATAGTTTCCCAAGCAGGAAGCCCAGAGGCAATGGCCAGTCACAAGCCTACAAATTACTGCAATTACCATCACTGTACTTTCTGACTAACTATAACGGTGCTTGAAAGTTTGTGAACCCTTTAGAATTTTCTATATGTCTGCACGAATATTGCTTAAATTATCATCTGATTTTCAAGTCCTAAAATAAGATAACGAGAACCCAATTAAACGAAAGAGACAAAATTAGTGTACTTCATAATTTGTTTAATATTTCATTTCAAGAAATAGAATAAGATGAAGAAAGGATTATAAAGTTTATTATTAAGTCAATATCACAACCATAAGGAATGTTGTGAAAGTACAACCCCAAATGTGAAAAAGGTGAGAAATGGAAAAATACACAGTGTTCCATACATTACTTTATTTAATTTGTTTAAAAAAAATCAATTCAGTCCTGCAATGCATTCCAAAAAAAGTTGGGAATAGGGTTATTATTGAACTAAAAAAATGAATAACGATGTCATTCCAAACAGTTGATGTCAATAGGTGTAAGCATGACTTGGTACAAGAGTAGCATCCAGGAAAGGCTGAGTCTTTTGAGGAGCAAAGATGGAGAGAGGATCTCCAGTTCGTCAGCAAATGTGTAAGAAAATTATTGGAATACTTAAAAACTATGTACAACAAATATTGGAAAAGATTTACATATTTCTCCCTCTACAGTACAAAGAATCAGGAGAAGTACGCAATGGCCAAGGACACAAGCTTAATGGACGCCAAGCCTGCGACCTTCAAAGATGGCACAGCAGCAAGATCTACCATTTAGACTATTATTCACAACATCCAGGCTCTGACGTGGTATGGGGTTGGGTCAGTGTCCTTGTCAAATGCCATTTACACTTCTGTGCTTGCAGCATTAATGCAGAAAAGTACATTACGATTTTAGAGCAACATTAATTCCTTCATTGATTCCTTATTGAGTTCTCTACTAAGGGAGTTAAATTTACTCCAAGCCAATGTGCAGGACTGATGAGCAGTTATTGGAATCATATTTTTGTCATTATTGCTACTGGGTGTCGCAATATATACTGGAAGCAGATTTTCACGTTATTTTGTAATACTGGATCATTTTTCGTAGTAAATAAATAGTCAAGTAAAATATTTTGTATAATTTGTTTAAATGAGCTCTCATTAATATTAGGACTTGAAAATCTAATGAAGCCTTATTTTTGGAGAGATGCAGATTCTCAAGTGTTCAGAAACCACTGTACATTCATCTCTTTAAGACCAGATGTCAAAGTTTAGGTAAAAACCAAAACCGAAGATATTCAACAACAGTGGCTAAAAACTTGATGCCAGCACAGTCCCTGATCTACAAACCTACAGATTAATAACATGATGCTTTGCATTTTGTGATTCTGAGCAATGCTCTGACAGTAAGAATACATATTTGTATGAATATCTGTAATACAAAGGTCGTAATTTCTAAAGAATACAAATATTCACATACAGTAGATATGGAAAAGGATGCAGAGGCATACACCTATAGCTTAAGGAAGGAAAAACCTATAAGTGATAGTCAGATAAATGGCTGCAGGACTGAGAACAGTTTGATGCTGACTGTGGGCTCCTAGTCTAAATTGCACCTGCACATGAAGAAGCAAGACCTGTTATGGAGAAGCAAATAAAATGTGGATGAGGCTGAAGCGCAGACTTTTTCTCCAGTATGAACCCTAACTTGCAAACCTACCTTAGGCCATAATTAATATACATCTACCAAGTGCACATCACCCTCACTAAATGTGGTAAAAAATATTATTCACATTCTCAGTAAAATCACCTCTAGCAAAAAGTCATTGGTTTAGATAACTGCTCTTTTCAAACAAAGATAAAATTTGCAGAATTCAGTCTCTCACCAAAAGAATGGTAATTACTATTTCTGAGCATATTATAGTAAAATTGTAGTGATATGTCAAGAAACCTGAACCTGCAACCTGAAAAAGATGGTTGCAGTTTCCATCTTCACTCCAGGGCTGCAAATGGCTTAACATTTGATACACATTTTTATATTCTATTGTAACAATAAAACTAATGGAACACTGAGGCTGGGTTATGTGTCTGCATGCCAGCCCTTTTGAGCATTTGAGCAATCAGCTCTGAAAATGTCTCCACGTTACAATTACACAATAGAAACTATGTAATAATTAGTGGTGTAATCATTAGTGGTGCAAAAAGTCCCAATGTTTGAAGAGCACTGGCAGTTTGCTTCTGGGTCGTGTTAATATTTAATCCCAAATGGATTTGGTCATTGTTTCCAATGCAAAAAGACCTGTAGTTACCGAGGCTGAATTTGTTTACCCTATTTTCTAGAGTAGACTGTTGGGAGATTATTTAATAAAGCATTAGCTACTTAGTATTGCTTCTCTTCTAATGAGAGTATACAGCACAGAATTATTAGTGTATCAGTGTTGTATATACAGAATCTCACAAAAGTAAGTATACTCCTCACGTTTTGTAACTATTTTATTCGATCTTTTCATGAAACAACACTGAAGATATGTGTTTTTCTTTAATTAATGACATTTCATAAATCAAGTAAAAGTAAAACTGATGAAATTGCACATCACTATGTAGGAAATATTATGGAATCAACCGAAAAAAAAAAATCACAAGCATTACTTAGTAATGTGATTCTGTGTGGTTCAAAGTGATTCTCCTTAGGCTTTTATGATGGAATAATTCTTTGAACTATTGACTTCAATAATTAAAAACAATACTATGCATCAAACTGGTTTTCGTTTTAAGGCAATGACTGCCATCTCCGGTGTCCTTTTACCTGCCTTGTTCCCCATATCATAAACACATAAGGTTATTTTTTTATTATTTTCTTCATACAGTCATGTTCATGTTTCGCTACAAGAACACTAAAGTTCTCCCTGGCCAATGCAATTCATACAACCAATTGTTTTACAGTTTTGTCATAAACACTGAATCTTGTTTCCATCCATTGCTTTGTCATTTATTTATTTTGATCTGAAGAAACAAAGATTGAACTCTTTGGCCTTAAGGCCAAGTGTTCTGGATTTGAGAGACCTAGAGAACAGGACAACAAGCCTTAGCATACAGCCCAAAAACTGAAGCACTGCGAATACTTTCCAGATGTACCCTACACCATCTTGTTATGTTTAACCGAAAACTAATTTGCATTTTAAGATTTGTCCAATATATATCCAATCACAGTTGATCAATGTATAATTATTAAAATTGTTTGGTGTCATATCTGTAAATAAAAAAATCTAAGAAATATATATAACTATATTTGAGATTCCATAATTGTTGGCTAGGGCAGCATCTGCTGTTAGTGGAATGACATAACATTAGCAGCTGTTTTGAAGAAAGCAGTGGCTGGTAATGACATGTTTCAGGCAAGATATTGTGCAGCAAATGTAGTAGAGCACGCAATTAGTGGTTCAAATAGAATCATTTGTACCCCCAGACAACCTCCAGAGCATACCTCATATTGTCACAGAAGATATGTGGATCAAAATACATGAAGATATGAGGCTGTGGTGGTTTTGTGGTTAAGATACTAGACTATGGACCCGAAGGACCAATGCCAGATCTGCCAAGCTGCCATTGTTTGGCTATTGAGCAAAACTGTTAACCCTCATTTGTTTAGATTGTACATTATACGATTCTATCAGTTATAAGTTACTCTAAGAGCAAATGCTAAGTGGTACATGATATGTTATATCATATGCAAACATGATATGTTATTCTCATTTTGTAGTCTGTATGTCTCAAGGTTTAAGGTTATGTGTATTCAAAGACACTTAACTGACCACTACTGTTTTAGGGTGGTTATTAACTGTATCGTTCTGGCCAGCTCCAGAATGTCTGCCCATTTTCAGCTGAGCTCTGTCATTAATAAGGTTTTTCTTCTTAAATAACTGCGTCTACTTTTTCCATGACGTTATGCGCAAACTCCAGATTCTGTTTCTCATCAAGAACCTATTCAAGATAAAACAGTAAGGTCACGTTTGTCCGATTCTGATGTTTGCTGGGAGCTCATGACAGTGACATGTTGTCCATATTAGTTCAAGACATGACAGAGCAGGTGTATAGTTGTTTGTACTGTAGTGGCCTGTGAGTGTAGCTCTGAAATCTGATTAGTAGTAGTAATAGTAGTAACTGTATAATACCCTTTGCTTACTTTACCTTACTGTACTCTAACAACTCTAACAGATAGCTGCTCAAATTAGGCACACCACTAAGGCCCCCTGTCTAACATATGCCACGTGTTCAGTCTAGACTACTGTAATGTCCCCTGCACACACACACACACACATACACACACACACACACACACACACACACACACACACACACACAAAGGAAACTATAACATACAAAAGTGAAATATAGCTACTTTTCAAATATATATTATATAGTTTGATTAGAGTTTTTGTCCTGTGAAATTTGTAATACCCCCAACGCCACACGTTAAATGGGGTTAAATAAAATAACAGATTGCCCTCTAGTGGCCGATGTAAAATGCTTTACATTCCAATGATGAATTGGATTAATCATATTAATTTATATGATACATTATATGATATGATGGGTTCATAATATTATATCATATAATGTTTCATAAATAAATAAGTAGATCATAACAATAGCTGTTTATTACGTATTTACATTTTGTACACTGAATCCAAATGTTATTTTAAATGTTTGTGAACTGCAATGGCTTCTTTTTGAAAGCACAAGCTTAGATCAACAGCGACCTGAAGAAACATTACCAGACATATTTGGGCATGCAAGCAGTTCCCTGTTAGATGGAGGCCAGAAGTTTCATACCCCTAAAGACCTAGACTCTGGCAAGCAGTACCCATTTACAGTTGCATATTCAGTAGTGGCAGGAATCACTTAAGAAATTATGCAAAAAAAAAATCTTCTGAAAATTTTCCAGTAACCCATCTATATCTAACACACCTCGATAACTGACAGTATATAACATGTATAATGTAAATGAAGAAGTCAAAATCAGGTGTGTGCAGGGAAGTCAAACTCTGTCAATTAGTGACCATCAAGTGTGAAGTAGTGCAGTTTTTGTGACTGAGTGACTCTGCCTGCCAGTGTGAAAGAGCTAAGTGTGAGAGAATCAAAAAGAGAGCCCAACTGTGCTTGAGGCCCACAGCATCATAATATGGCTGACATTTATATCTGCCTTCATTAATAAGAAAGCTATTAGGCTGGTCCAGAGCTGAGTATGGCTGTGGCCTACTTTACCATTCCACACATTTTCCAACCCTGAGTTGCGTTTTTTCACCCTGTCTTGTGGATAAAAGCAGGTGGGCAGGCTAAATATGGATAGAAGGCAGAGGCCTTGTCATGACCACTCTCATCTCTGCAGAGTTTTACAAGGCTTTAAAAAATACTTCAAGGTATAAATGCATGTGTCATTTCTCTCTATAAGAAATACCATTACAGACTATTTACAGACATTACAGACTATTACAGACTCTATTATACTCGTATATACATCACTATAAACTGGCTAGAACTTACCCGTTACCAGTCAAATGACATTTCCAAAACAAAAACGAAAAAGCTCATTAAACAAATAAAAATATAGAATCTATATCTGACATGTAGACTGCCAAAAGTAACTTAAAAAAATCAAAACATCTATTTTCACACATCTCGAAAAGAAACACGTTCTACATCCCATCCATGCAGTTTCATTTCACACCACAGTGAAGCATTTGCTTGCAGAATGCATTCTGTATACAGTAAAATGTTTGTCTTACATGTACCAATACTTTATCTATAAGTAATATAATCTCGGGTCACCATTGAATTAGATATCCTATTGTTTTAGCAAAGGCATAATGTCCATATGTAATTGTTTCTCAGATGCTTTATTAAAAGACAACCAGAAATGTAGTACTAAAAACTGGCAGAGAAAATAAAAAAGTGTGACCTCCCCTTACACTTAAGTAATATTAGTATCTGTGTTAGGAATTTAATTTCCTAATTGGGTCCTATCGCAACCTTGTTCCTCAAATTTGTGGAGAAGGTCGTGATAGGACCCAATTAGGAAATTAAATTCCTAACAATTTGTGTGTCATATAACAAAATTCCTTACAATCTGGCAGCTCTGTCGGGATGCCAAGTTGTCTGAAGAATCTTGAAAGGAACGTCTTTATAGCATTGCTAAAATAATTAATGTAATGGTGGTCTAAGACCTTTCCACAGTAGTGTATTTACAGCATGTTTCTTTGATAAAAGCAGTGTTTATATTGAAATTGCTATTTTTAAATGGTTCAATGACCAGGTGACAAATGATGTGACAGGACATGTGGGGTTAATTTTCAGTGTAGTATGCAAAGGCATGCAAAAGATATGTGACTTAAAAAAAAGATTATTAGTCATTTAGATAAAACAACCTGCTCCTTAACAGAAGCCAGGATGGCAGAGGTCGTCTCTGTCTCTGATCCATCCCCATTGGAGGCATTTAGCACTGGACTCAGCATGCTGCCAGAAGGCTGGTCTGGAACTGGCATTACTCCTACGGAAATACAACAATATATATTTTAGTTGTCACACAAAGTAAAAGCAACACAAAGATACAGGCCATACAACAAAAAAGTAAGGATTACATTATATATGAGACAATTCATGAATATTGTCAATGTGCGTTAGGTGAGAAAGTGTTCTAACCTCCACCCTCCTAGACTACTAGTTGTCATGTGATATGAGAGACTCACTGGGTGATATTGGTGATGACTTATTTGGGTGCAAATTAGGTAAAAACTCACAACTACAGCTAAAAATATCTATCAGCTTATGCACATTTAGTCATTACAAAAGAACATTGGAAAGCTTGTTCCACCTATTCCTGCTATTCTTTCCTTTCCCCTCTCTCTCTCTCTCTCTCTCTCTCTCTCTCTCTCTCTCTCTCCCCCCTCTCTCTCTTTCTCTCTCTCTCGCTCTCTTTCTCGCTTTCCCCCTCTCCCTCTCTCTCCTTCTGCTCTCCTTGCTTTCCTTTACGGTTGATCACACAGTTCTTTCCCATTAGTGTCAGTTCTGGGTTTGGTTCTGTATGATTTTGAAAAGACCGTAGATTCAGTGACCTATACATGAACTAATGAAGCCTGACTGAAGTGTTTTGGGATTTCTAAATTAACACTTGCTCTATCTCACTTTCTTCCTCAGTCTTGTACGCTGATTCTTGCTTTGTTTATAATCATGCTTTAAACATATATATTTTTTTCATAACATGCTTCTCAAATCTTAGCCCATGGCTCCCTAAAACAAGCATTTAGCTATGCAGGAAGAAGCAAAAAAATGGGTAGTGCAAGGTGCACCTGTGAAATACCTAGCTGCTTCCGAAACGAGACAGCCATGTAGAAGTGTATACAGAAGATGATGCAAGATCAAAGTTAGAAACCAAAGATAGAAGGTACAAAGGTAGAATTGTCTCTGCTCATCACCTTGCAGTGAGGGTAGACAGGGAGACGGATAGAGACATTTCTAGGTCAAACCGAAACCTTGCCACCAGTTACACGTGATCATTTTACACACTTCCAAGCTTTAACTGATAAGAGCATCAAGTGTTTGTTTATAATAAAGTGCACATCTTAGTCAGGCACCTGCTTCTTATTGATAAAATCAATTCAATCCTACAGAAAAAAACAACAGGACGACAACAAACAATATTATAAACTAACCGACAATATAATGCTTAGCCATTGCTACACAGAATAGAACCAAACTCACTCAATTCAGTTACTTGCTAGGTATAAATGTATTATGTCAAACACAGCGGAGTAAATGATTTATCTTCTTGGAAGAATACAAGATTATTTCCTCCAATGATAAATATAAAATAAGCATCCACACATTACAAATGCTGGGATTCCTAAATTTCTTTTCTCATGCGTTAAACCATAAAGAAACCGGGCTTTTATTCGTGTTTTCAGTATGTTTTCTATATGTTTTAACCCTGCTTATTCTGGTCATAAATAACAGTAATCTAGACACTATTTTAAGTATATAGAAGGTTGTGAGTAGGCTATATGCAAATGCTACAGCATTTTGCAGTCCGTTTCACAAACAATGGTGAGGAAAGGAAATTAAAACTAAGAACGATTATAAGAATTCACCTTTTAGGGAGTTTAATAGGGAGTTTTTAGGGAGTTAATCTCATATTTAAAAACAAGAAACGGTCAATGTTTTAATTGCAGAACATTTAGTCTAAAAAACAATTAAGAAGTCATTATTTAAATAAAACCATCTGGGACACAAGTATTGGTAGAAGTTGCTTGTCTTGTCCTGTATATTGCACAGGACAAGCTCATAAGATGTGCTGTTCCACTGATGTTTGATTGGCTTGAAATCTGGACCATTTTGAGGCCAGTGCTGCACCCACTGCAGTTGGAAAATATCACTACCATGAAGAGATATATCCGCTCAGCAATGATATTTAGGTGGGTGGCAAATGTGAAATTGATGAATAGCCAGAATACCCAGTTTCCCAGCAGAACATTGTTTATGCTAGAACACTGAGCATCAAACTCCATCCATATTCCCTCCTTTCCATAGTCTTTTCACTGTGAATCACATTCCTAGGTAAATTATGCACACTTACCCACCTATATGTAGCATGTTGTAAAAAACTGTACCTGTTCCTTGGATCATTGTTAATTGTTAATCATCACTGTTTACCCAAAGAACCCCACAATCCTTACAGAGAGGTCAGAGAGGTGCCACCCCAGTCATCTGGCCATGGCAGCTTGTATTTTGGCATCGTGCCTCTCCCGATTTCAACATGTTGACCATGAAAACCAATTGCTATTTTTTTCTTCTAACATGTCTGAGCCCTTATCATGCCAGTTTGCAATGAGATATTTTGCTCTTAGCTCTTTCACACTTCATATTTGCGTGATATTTGCTTCTGCTGTGAGTGGCCATAACGTTTGGCTCATCAGTGTATATGTGTATGTCTTCCTGCACTGGTAACTGTTCATGTAATATATCATTGTACCATTTATAATACAGCTATTGGATAAATCAAATGTTAACTAATTGTGTTGTAAGTAACCTTTGTATTATTTTCTAGTACAAGTTTCTGATTTCGGTACTGATGCCAAAAGTATAAGCAGCCTACAGCATGCACATACGCAAAGCTGTGTCTAATATTCAAAGTGTCTATGAGCAACCAAAATATTTAGGTATAGCTCATTTCCACAAGAGCTTAAAGTAACCTTTGCACTTCATGTTTGCAAATTTATAATTAACTTAATGATATCTGTATTGATATCCGAAGCGTAATTAGTGTGTGTGTTTCTGTATGTGTGTGTGTGTGTGTGTCAGTGTATTTGCCCTACAATGGACTGCTACCCTGTCTAGGGTTGTTTCTGTCTCGTACTCTATGCCGTCGACTAGAAACCAAGTTTCCTCCAGCCATCCATCCGACAAGAAAGTGAATAAATGAATTAATTAATTCATTAATTAATTAAAGCTAATAATGGCCTGACACACTGGATTGATTTTATATCCGTTTGACACATTTCATGTGCAATTCTTTGCCATATAAAGTTAAAGTAACATTGATGTTGCTTCAGAACTGATGCTGGTATGAGCTTATATTTGTATGAAAAGTATGTTACCATTCACTGCTGACTGAGGCAAAGCAATCACATGTTAAACTAAATCACAACTTAAGCCTTAAGGCCTGTAATATGAACAGTTCAATGAATACTATTATCTGTGGACAATTTTGATTAATGTTGATGTGAACACATCATAACAAGACCTGAAACGATGATGATCGGATTGTTCATGGATATGATGCATCCTTTCACGACACTGCAGCTTGTGCACATTTATATACTGTATAATGTACTCTTTTACTTATGCATCATGCATAAATATTGCATTGTAATTATATTCTAAAAAGCAATTTCTAAAAATCGAGATAAATCTGGTAGAAAAACTGTCTTAAAACTAAGTACATGTGTTTTGACTGGCAATCTTTTGTGTGCACTGTAGAGATTAAAGGAGTGCTTAAACGTGTTCCTCAAGAGTGCACCCAGTGGATTCGCTGCAAAGCCTTAAGGGACAAGGACCTATTCAGCTCTGTCAACAACAACCCTGTATCTCACAGCTATAAACAGAAATATGCTTGACTTGGTGAAGAACTGAAAAACAAACCCCTGCATATCTACAGACTACAGTTTTCACAGGAAATCCTTCTTGTTCTTGACAGTATGGCAGCCATTTTGTATGGATTTGTACATTTGAATAAGGTGTAAAGCTCTTTCTTTGGTAAAATGTCAAAATCTTGTGTTTTCAATCACCTGCTGTTAAGAGCATAGCTATATGCTCTGAAGACAAATTAGTCTCTGTTGGAACTGCCTGATTCCGGATTCACTTAATCAAATCCGGTTTCACACTCAGGACTTCACAGCTTCAACCTATCCAGATTTTCATCTGTTGCTTATCATGACTAAAAAAACTTTACAAAATGGAAGGTAGGGGCAGAGTAAAAAATAAAAGTAAACCAGGGATATAGTAAGAACAGCAAACATATATATTTTTGGGATACACAATACAATCCTGAAATAATGGTAACATTTGGAACAAAAAGTTGTTTGGGTTGTGGGGGAACCTGTATGGGTTCTATCTTAAACAAACTGACAGATGCAGACTCCAAACTTCCAGACTATTGTGCTATGTTTCAGGGAATGTATTGGTGGCTTTATATTTCACAAATGGTCAAAACCTGAATATGGACTGGAATAGCAGAAGTCAAATAGGCTAATCCACCACCACAGGGACCCAAGTCCTGACACTAGATATGGTCCTCATGGCCATGACCAGGAAAAGCAGTGTCAAAAGATTATGCATCACTTGAGTTATTTTTATATCACAACACCTGAATTCTGGTTGACCAGGCCAGATCAGAGTTTACTGTTTTCTGCATTTGCGAAAGCTGCTGGTTGTGTAGATGGTTAGTGCTTGTCATGTTATTCCATGTCCATGTGGGTCATAGTTGGTTGCCAGTGTAAGTCTGAGTTGAGTGTACTAAGGTTTGGGGTTCCAAGCCCTCTAATACAGTGATTCTACACCAGGGGCCCATGGCCTAGTTGCAGGTCTCAGAAGGATTTTATCCCTCTGAGTCCTGAGCCTGTTTTTGGTGTCAGAAAGGGTCCATTTATGACTTTAGCATGTAAGTTTGTAAGCATGTAACATTCTCAGTATGTAAACAGTATCAGTATTACACGCTAACCCACATCAGACAGACAACCAAATAGATTTATTGATAGATGTATACCATACATAGACAATGTCATGTCCAGCATGCCAGCTCAGGGCGCAGGCAAGTGACCATACACGGAAATACCCGAGCATACACTGCCGACTGTCCCGTCGACTATCCTGTCCAGCACACCGACTCAGAATGTACTCATGTGACCAAACACTGCTGTTTGACCAAACCCGTTTCTGGATCACTATATTACTCGATTGTGTATGTATAACAGCCAAACAAATAGATAGACAGACAGACAGACAGATATACAGATAGACAGACAGTAGGGATATAACAACCAATCGATAAAAATCGATTATTAAAAGTGTTGGCAACAAATTTAATTATCGATTGGTTGTGTCACACAGTTTATAGCTTACTCGCCTTTACATATCCGCTTACGTCACCTGGGGCACTTCATTAACGCGGGAAGAATTAAATAAGAACGACTTGAACGGAGCGTCACGGAAATTTCTCAATAAGTTGAACATTAAGTGTGGTTTATACGAGCAAACGCTCTGTGCTTGATTATGTGAGTCTGTCATTAGCACTATGTAGAGCGGCTAATGGCTACATGTTGTACACGCTGTTCAGTTACCAAGTAAAAGAGTTGTACTGCATC
>JAUZST010016077.1:0-34443 GCA_034779995.1 Parotocinclus haroldoi | reverse complement strand
AGACCCCGAGAAATAATTATGTGTAGTCATGATGCCATTGCTAAAACAACAAATCCAGTGGTGGCCAAAGACCTTTGCACAGTGCTCCACATCTCAGGATGGATTACTATTTGGTAGGTTCGCCCATTACTGTATGTGTTTAGTTGAAAATGTACCTGATGGGACGGAAATTAGACTCGTCGTGATATGAAATATACGTTAATGCATCACACACTACTACACTGGACCAAAGTTTCTGAATATGATGTCGCTATTCAATGCCTGACTACGTTTTAAGCTCTGGAGACACATTATTATGCAATTCCTCTCTACGTTTCTCTAATCCTCATGATGTCCATTTAGTGTTGCCTGCTCTGGGCGTTCCACCTTATCTTGAGGGTTCTCAACTGCTACGTAACTGTAATATCATCCATTATTATGTTAGTCTTGAATAAGGCTGTCTGTTCTCTTTGAAATGTCTCGGGGACCCTGCTTTTGTGCGGGCGGCGAGACATTTTGCGAGTCAATAAGAGTTTAAATGTCAGGTCGATGATGCTGGAATTGTCACGGTCCACGGGGCCAACAAAGACAGTGTCTGTGTCCTCCAGTGGTATGTTGAGCATGACTTCAGACGAGCGTGGAATAAAACTTCAGAAGGGCGTTGTACATGACTGTGGAAATACATCGATCAGCCATAATGTTTAAAAAAAAAAATAGAAACAGTAATACCATGTAGACTACCTGGCTTCTGCCAAGGCCGTGACCAGTCGAAGCATGGACTCCACCAGACCTCCAGAAATATAATATGGTATACGGCAACAAGATGTTAGCACTGAATTGGATTGGACTTCACATCCCACAGAAGCTTGGGATGAAATATGGGGAAGGACCCTTTGTTCTTTAAACTATACCGGAACATTAACTAAAGGGCATTATCCTGCTGAAGGAGGGCATGCTGCTGCTGGGAAGGGGTGCACTTGGTCTGCAAGAGTGTTTGCCAAAGAAACATCCGCGTGAACGCCAAAACCCAAAGTTTCCCAGCAGTGCATCGTGCTGGTATTCTTATTCTTATTCATTAGTCGCTTTAGAAAACGTGAGCCCCTAAAAATCGACTCTTCTTGCTTCTTCATCCAGGCATAATCGAACCAAAAATTGGTTCGGTGCCTCTCTTTCTCTTGTGTTTCCGGTTGTCCTTGATCAGTTCCACCCTGGATCACTAAAGTTACTGTAAACATGCTCCTTTATCTTGAGAGCACCATTCATGAAGCTGTCTCAAGTGCATGGCCATGTAGCCAAAACAGATGATAATGGCCCACTGATTTTAATGTCACGCCATGCTTACTGTAGATAAGTGCGGCCTGACCTTGATGCTATGAACCCAGTGCAGTGCAGCACGGAGTCCAGAGCCCAGTCTGATCTGCACAGCGTAGGCTGGCTGCAAATTCATCGTCCCACTTTGAAAATGAGGCACGCCACGTTTAGGCCGAAAGCAAACAGGGATGTGATTGGTGAACAAAAATGTGTTTGAACGAAGTCATTTTGTTTTTAAGGGTTGGTCGTCCATGCATTCATTCAATCCTACGTTGCACATTGGCGCCCTTTATGCTCTGGAGGGCTTGGTGGTAAGAGCCAGCTGCTGAAAACAGCGGGTTCGGTGTGGGGCTTGAGATGGGGAGTTCAGTCGGTGTTTTAACATAAAGCTGTGCTAGACTGGCGGTCAGGCCTCTCAGAGTGACCGCGGGACTGTGCTAGCCAACAGTTAATGGACTGGACTATGGCTCAGAAGGTCCAGGGTTCAGCTGGCTCTGCTGAAAACTCAATGATGGTGAGCAAGTGAACAGAAGCATGTCAAACCGGCCAAGAGTGCCGCCACATTGGGTTCAGTGGGGTGTGTGGTCACCCAAGAGTGCCAAAACACCCTCATAATGATGGGGCGTGGACAGGATCAGATTCTCAGATCAGATCCGATCCTCTTCAAATTTATTTTGAAATATTTATTAATCGACATATTTTATGTTTTCACAAGTTCTCTCTGTTAATACTTACCTAGCTCTTAAACTAATTAAAACATATTAATGGATAGCTTTTGAACTTTGCTTCTTACGTATATCGTCTAAGCAGCGCAGGTAGTTCAAGTCCCTTTTTGAGTCTCGGTCCTGCCAAAGAATCCGTCTCCCACCATCATCCTAGATTTGCGATTGGACAAAAGAACACTGTAAAACTGCTCCGAGGCAGTTCTCCATTTTAAAAAGCATTACGGATATGAACCTGACTTGACTTGGCAGCGTGTTTTCCAGTTCTGAGCACGCTCTTTGTTTTTGTAGACCATCGAATTTGACGAAGGGGCCGGAGCCGTGCTGCGCATCCAGCCTCTGAGAGCGCCACGAGACGAGAACATATACGAGTGTGTAGCAGAAAACAGCGAGGGCGAGGTCAGCGTCCAGGCCAAGCTCACCATCATCAGAGGTAAGACAACGATTCAGGATGCGTGGCTATACTCTGATAGCTTGGGTGTGTAACATTTGTCCGTAACAGTAATTACAACAGACTTTGGTGGTGTTTATGTTGGATCTAAAGAATGCAAAACTTGTGTCTGAACAACTCTGTCCATCTCTCAATCTAAATTTATCACCTTGTCTTTCATGATGTTATCGGTGACACCTTTTGCTGTGTCTTGAAATGTGTTGCTTTTCTTGTTCGCCTTGCTGAAAGGTTGTTGTGTTGCTTAGTTTTAGCCTGTCATGGACTTTCTGACCTGCATAGTGACGGCATCTGAGCATCTTTGAAAAGCCACCTAGACGTGAATGATGATTAAATCCACCAACATAGACTGTGAGGCTGGTGGTGTCTGTATTTTGTCTCCTGGTGCAGTCTGTTAACTCATTTTTAACTTCAGGCATGTTATTAGGTAGAACAGCAGCTTGGTTTGGGCATTGTGTATGCAAGGTCATATGTCCTTTATGTCTATATGACAAAGTGAGTGACATTTAGAAGTGACATCATTAAAACAACAATTTAAAAGCTGCATGTGCTATTTTAGCTTATGTCTTGATGCCGTTTTGGGTTAGTGGTAAATTATTTCACTACGTGACCAGCTCTGTTGGCTCTGTGTTGCGTTTTGCACGAAAAGCTTCGAGTTGCTTCCTTAAGCCACTACTTTAAAGTGAGGCTACTGCAGCATGAGTCATTTTTGTTCACTGTGAACCTGCAACCGTTTAACCCTGGCAATGAAAACTCACTGCACCATAGCCGAGCTAGCGTTGGCAAACAGCAGGTGTGTGAACACTTTGCACGTGGACATGCTGCTCCACATAAGCTGGACCTAACGCATGCCCGGCCATGGAAGCGCGCTCCGGTGGGGCTGCCCGGGGGCCGAGCTCGTAAACAGTCCACCCTCTCCATCTGGCCAGCAGAGGCCGTCGTGTTTCCTCCTTCTGCATGTGTTATTCATTTGCTGCCCCTGTGCTAAACCTTAGCCATCTGCCTCGTTACCGCTGAGCGCCGGTGCTGGCAGCATCGGGGGGCTCCTGGCACGGCCACGGCACAAGCGGGCCGTTCTTGTAGGCAGCCCAGGTTTACATGAAAATCCAGGCTTTGGCGTGGCCCGGGGGGCTCTGAGGGGAGTACAGATCCCAGTACTGAGGGAGTAAGTGTCCATGTCCCTCCTACATCCATCTGCTATGCGCCCGCCTACCTCAGAGCAGCAGCTTCTCATCGCGCTCATATCTACACATAAACACACACAGTGGTGATTCAAGAATGATAGGCGCCTTCAGAAAAGGGATGAGGAGCAAGCTTTTAGGCCTGATGGTCGGATCTCATCGTTACAACCATCAACCATTTAGATAAAGTACGTTTATTTAAAGCTACACCCTTTCGATGTGGGTTTTCATTAGAATCCAGGTGCTCGGGTGGGAAAGCAATTCACCAAGCCAAAACCACAGTGACCAGTGATTGAGTCATGGTCGTTCCAGATCCAATTCAGATGCCACAGATTGGCTGTTTCTAAGGGAGAGAAGGCTGGATGGACTGAATCATAACAGCTTCGATGCCCTGCAATGGACAGACGCCCTGTTTAGCGTAAAAATTTTAAGTAATAATAAATTCTATAGGACTTTCTCGAAGTACAACGAGTTCAAAAGTCTTTGGACATCATTAGATTAGATAGAGAATTGATTTAGCTAAAATATAATAACCATCATGATTATTTCTCAGACTCTTTATTAAAACACAACAACAAAATACAGGGCCGTTTGTATGCACGATTAAAAACAGCTTCTATAGGCTACAGTGGGAAGTTTTCAGCATGAGCTCCCCTTACACTTGAACAGTAGCAGAATCTGGGTTGCCAGGTTTACCCTGAGGTAGTCTGAAGAAGCTTGACCAGGAATGGTGTTCTTGGAACTTTTTCGGAAGGGGGAAAGGGTGAAAAGGTGAATTTATGCTAAAGCTTACAGAAACAGGAACCAAGAGTGGAAAAGAGGATTACGGAGTGACAAGTTTTGAAAAGTTTGTGAAAAGTTTTGTTCCAGCGTCTCATCGATAGGTTAAATATGGCCATTGTAGCATTGCTAAAACTACACAAAGCAGCTCCAAAAATCTTAAACCACCAAAACTAAACGGAACGATTATGGAAAAGTACAAATGCAGAAAACAAACTCATAGACTTAGGAGTTCATACTGTCACCAACAGCCATACTAACGCAGTTACACACACTGTGTACACCACCACTACCCCCCCACAATACACAATCACAATACTCCCTTCGTTTTCCACCGGCGCATTCGCTGAGTGTTCAGTCACCTTGTCCCGGCTCCTACGTCCCTCCTGGCTCTGACACAGTACGCTGGCTCTGCAGCAAAGCTCCTCAGATATGTTTTTAGCCACCTCCTGGTTACACAAGCACATGGCAGGCGTGATCCGAATGCATAATAAGCACCATCTGCTTTTCCTCCGAGTCCTTTGAGAGTCCTTGGCCGACCGTTGAAGAGAAGAAGTAAAGAGACACCTGCACTCTTCCTCGCCCTGTCTTTCCATGTCGAAGCGTCAGCGCTCGCGGCTCCGTGTGTCGGCTTCTCGCTCTGGGTCGACCCTGGCATCCTGTCGTCATCCCCTGCCAAACCTGAAGCACTTACATAGCCCAACACAAACAGCAGCTCGGGTCTCGCCATCTGCTTGCTTCCTGATAGGTATCGCGCTCACAGAGCACTGCGTTTCAGCCTGGGGTGCTACTGGCCCAGTGCATGCTGGGAACAATGTTCACTGCGTGTGTCACGACATAAAAGGGCTGGTGCAGATCACAGACAGGTTAAGGTTTTTTTTTTTTTGTTTGTTTTTTTAACCCGAATGAAAATTATCCCCCGTTTTTTTCTGGTCAGGGTTGTGGAGGCTCCTGTGTGCCCAGGATGGGTTGCCAGTCCTTTACAGTGCTCAGTATATTTCAAACTCATTTCCAGGTTTTTTAAACACAATCTTGAGAGTCCCTCATGGAGAAGACGATAGTTTGTCTTGAGGCCAACCTTGAGGCAGATCAGCTACATAGGGGAGGCTGCCCAGTATTAGCATAGTGTTCCTAATGAAGTGCACAGTGCATGTGTGCGACGAACCCAACGTGCCTGTTTGTCTTCTTTCAAAGAATGTCTTTCTATTTTCTATTTGTGACCCAAATCATGGAGACTACACACGATTTAAAAGTGAACACCGCGCCCATTTCCAAACGGAGAAGGTGCGGTGAAAAGTGTCCCTATTAAAATGCGCGGGAGGATAATATAGTGCGTTTAATCTGGCAGCATTTTTTTTCAATGTCTTCCTCCCTGTGCCTCCTAAACTCCAGTCACAAGGAGCTCGTTAGCACGGTTCAGAGAGGACAGGCAGCCCGGGCTCTGGGTGGCCGTTTGATCAGGAGCTCGTTTAATTGGCCGTTCTCCTGCAGGACGCGTCGTGATTTCTTTGTGCACTTTTAATTAGACGACACCGACCCCTGCGATCACAGCTCCCTCAGAACTCTTTCGTTCCCCACCCTTCCCTGACATTTTCTGACTCTGCACTGCTATTTTAAAGTTATTCCTCTGTTTACCCTGCGCAAATTGTTACCCCTTTGCCGCTGAGCCTGGTGTAAAGAGGCGCGT
The DNA here is from genome assembly GCA_034779995.1 of Parotocinclus haroldoi. NCBI lineage: Eukaryota > Metazoa > Chordata > Actinopteri > Siluriformes > Loricariidae > Parotocinclus > Parotocinclus haroldoi. The sequence continues at coordinate 28,335 of JAUZST010016077.1, read as the reverse complement.
TTTCACGCCGCTTCGTGCAGCCCTGGTTAGTCTGCTTAGTCATTCTGAGACTCTCAGATCTGTCCCTATAGATTTCGGCAGATTCTGCAGGAGGGTACGGGGTGATGCTAATCAAATCCCGAGCCTCGCAGCTGCACCGGAAATCAGTTCTGTCGCTCTCTCTTTTTCGGTCTCTAAAAATGCGTTTGGGATGCCAAATATAATCGTCATTTTACATACAGGACTGCTTACAGGGCACTATTATTCAATTTCAAAAGGTTAGTTCTAAGAGCAAAAACATTAAATATTTATCAGTTTGAGGTTTGCTCGCTTCATTCCCTTTCCATATTTGCTTAATCCAGTTCAGGGCAGGTGGGGCATCACAGGGCACAAGACAGAAAACAAACCTGAAGAGGGCACCCATCAGGGCATATTCACACTGAGTGAGTTTATTTGCACGTAATAATCTGATAATTGCAGTTACGTAATCCGAACAAACGACTTAACAGGCCCTTGGGTAATCAGATACTGGTGCTCCCCATATAACCATCCCACATATGATACAGGATTTGGACTTTATGATGGGAATTTTTCCCTCTGCAAGCGATACACAGTATGATATTCTCCTGCACTCTGCTGTGCTAAATGAGGAAGTCGGCAGTGCATGACGTAGGACATCACATGGCCGGAGTGATGAGCGCTGGGAAATGTAGTACCGCAATAGCCGTGATCACTTTTGATACATTATTCAATCAATCAAGTGAGATATTCAGCACTTTGTTATGAAATAACCTTTATGTTAATGGTGTTGCCCAACTTTTTTTTTTTTTAGCATGTTTAATGTCTTCTACACAATAACCTACATGTTATAAATTACATATAAAGTAATGCAATAACACTGTAATATATTTACAATACGATGGATTTACGATAGTACTATAAATTCACAGTAACTGTGGATTTGTTGGTAAGTATCCCCATCGTAAATCAGGGACTTCCTTTATTCAGAAAACGTGACTCGGATTTCGGAAATCATCTCACAATAGGAGGTGACGTAAACTTCAATCTTTAATATTGAAAGAACTTTGATTCTTCATTTCCTTGGCCCTACACTGTGATTTAGAGTCTCCCCAAATGTGTTTCATTCCCTTTGCAATATCCCTGCATATAATTCCAAGGTTGCCAGATCCCTCATGGCAATCAACCAGCCAGGTGCATGGAATCAAGCCCAAACTAGTGACAGTTCTTAGAATAAGCAAACCTGGCAACCACGTCTGATTCTGCTAGCTGCTTCCTAGACAGCCCTGCACTCTATCGGTTACGTTTCTGTTCCTGCGCAAACAAATGTCATGATGACATAAGTAAATCAAAGGCTTTAATCCGTTTTAAATAGTCCGAGTATGCTGTTTACATGACCCCATGAATAATCACATAATTGCGGAAATCCGATTCACTCACCCATCCATTCACACTGGGAGATTTTTGTTCCCGGAAGAAACCCGTGTAGAGACGAGGAGAATGTGCAAACACCACACACGATAACGTAAAGTAACACGTCCAGTGTTTTCCATTGCATACATGATGATGTTGATGATGATGATAATAATAAGTGCTTTTTGTGGAGTGGTGATTCATGTGATTGGACAGAAGTGGGAACTTCAGGCCAGACATGAGTGATTTGGCATAACAAAGCCTGGCTGATTATCCTGTTCTCTAGTGCTCTGGATGGGCTTGGCCATTAGCTTCAGACTGTATTACCATGCATTAGGGCAGCCCAGAGCATCCCAGCTGAGCAAACCATGTGGTGTGGAGGAGGGAAATGAAGGTTGATGCGCATGGCGAGGACATGGAATTAAAGGTGCATTTAGGCCCGGTCTAGCCTCAATTTCCTGCTGAACGTGTTGCTTAGACAGAGTAATGCCATTTGTGGACCGGGGGAGCACGGCTCTAATAGAACTCAAGCCTCTAGAATGCCAAAGGATGCCTAGCATGTGGGGAAGGGGGGGGGGGTTTCCATTATAAGGAATCCTAATGGTGTGTAACAGACGCCACGATAACGTCTGACTTCTTCAAGGCTGTGTTTCACGGCTTTTTAGCGCACCACAATATGGCGAACGAGCCTTTCTGTACTTCCGTTTACTTTTCCAAAACGAACTGAATGGAGGATATTGAGGGGGAAATGGCTTAAATATGCAGCAGGTGTGGTACATTTGAAAAACGCTGGCTCAATATATTTGCACTTACTCACGTTAAGCCCCTCCCCCAATGCATTTTCCAAATATCCTTTAGCAGATCGACTGATCTTATAATCAAGCAGTTGTGAGATAGGGCTTTGCTCAAACACCTAACAATGGCAGTGTTGGAGGCGCTATTTGATCTCTGGACCTTCTGGTCCACAGTCCAGTGCCTTAACTGCAATGCCACCACGATTCTTCAGAAGGTCCTTTGTGGCAATAATCTCGAAGTTAGAACAGCGTTTTATCAGGGACTGTTTTGGGCTTGGCACTTTTCTTGTCGAGACCAGAAGCTATGCCCTGTAGCTCTCTGCATTGATTCTGTTCTCATCCTCTCCATTTACCCTCTGTCAATGGCTGATCCCTGATCTGTCAATAATGGCTGGTAATTAGCGGTGGCTCACATGACAGCCTGGAGCTTTGTGTCCAAGAGGCTGCAGTGGAGGAAGCTGATGGAGGATATGCCTTCACTTATCTTCCTCGATATTCATATGTTTATTTTTGTCCCACTGCTCATTTAAAACAATGTTGGCTTTTTTTTTTTTTTGCAAAATGTGCATATTATAGAAATTTAGAAACTTTGCAATGCTACATATGTACTATGTTAATAAGAAAATGTAACTACCTACAAGGTGTTTGACCTAGCGGGTGGACTAGGTGTTTGACCTAGTGGTTAAGGCACTGGACTATGGACCAGGAGGTCCAAGGATCAAATCCCACCTCTGCCATAGTTGGGTCCCTGAGCAAGGCCCTTAACCCACAACTGCTTGGATTGTAATACTGTCTTAATTGCAATTAGGGTAAGGACATCTGCTAAATAACATAAATGTAGATTTGAATCAGACTGTGGTGCCATCAAAATAAAATAGGATCAGTTTAGGCAGAGAACAGAGAACGTCTTATTTAGCTGTAGCATAATGCTAGGACGTCCAGAACAAATGTAGTCATCATGCCATGGGTTGATTTTTTTTGTTATATTACTTTTAAGTAATGAAAAATTGTAATCTGAATCCCAAGATTTCTGGACCCAGACACAATTAATGTGGCATTAAGATACACATGTATATACACAGAGTCGATAACAAGACAATAAGAGCACAACACTTGATTATCCTGACCGTCATTGAATTCAATGCCATGTGTTTTGTGAGACTTTCACCAAAAAAGAATTAAATGAACGCACTCAAGAAGGATATTTTGTGTAACATGATCGTTATACACTGGATATTTCACTAGGAATATGAAGCGATTCAAAAGAGGAAGCATTTTACCTTTTTATAACACTATTATTTTATAACAGGAACATCTGAAGAGCAAACGACAAGTCAAAGAAAGCTGTTCTATAATGCAAATGAGATGCAAAAACAACTTGTGAAAATGCACTATATAAAAGGCTGAAAGTTCTGGTGCATCTGAACATCCCTGGTCTTTTTGCACAAGGACCCCCATGAACTGCTGGACATTCTGATCCTGTCCATGCCCTCTTGGGTGACCATAAACCCTAACGAACAGTCATTATGGGGGCACTCTGGTCCAGTTTAACATGCTCCTGTTCACCCACATGAATATCACTTATTAGTCAGTCACCGTAATTGAGTTTATATCTCATTTGCGTGATCAAACAACTTTGTTTGACTTTTCATTTGCTTTTCTGATGACTTTGTTGAATGAAATATAATCAAATGCTCATTTTTAATCACTTCATATTCGTTTTGTAATATCCCCTCGTTTTTGTTGGGATTTCACGCTGGACACCCCTTTGTTCGCTTCCCTGCTTCCTGGTGCTTTATGACCACCAGCTACAGCTAGTTGCCGCACACCGGCGTCCTCATTAGTCATGAATCTAGCTGGCTGTTACCAACAAACAGCTCGTTGGAAGATCCCAGGACTCAGATGTGCCAGCCCCAACAGAGCGCTCCCTCCCTCCCTAGGGAGGGAAACGAAAACGACACAATCGCCATTCCCTGCCTTTTTCCACGACAAGCTGCGTTGTAACTAAGGAAACCCAAACTGCTTTGAAAGCGGCCGTGAAAACATGAGAGAAGGAAGGTGGAATACGGTCCGAGTCTCTGAGGAGGAAGCATGCATCAGAGTGGATTTGATTAAGGCTGATCTGAGCGGGTATTATCACGCACACAGCTGTATTTGCCCAGTGTATTATCTGCATCCCACTCTCATAAACAAGCCAATTCCCAATCCCACACGCTCAGCTGCTCTGTGCTGCATAATGCATTTGTTTTTGCAGAGTTAAGATCATGCAGAAATCTATGGACTCTGTTGCCGGGAAATCCATTATCGCAAAGGTCCCTTTTCAAAATGAAGCCAGTCTTTTAGTTTTATGTCTGTTTATGTCACAGCTATCTGCCTCCTCCTTTGCGAAGGCATTTTTGCACTGCGTTTTCCTTACGCCATCGTTTACCGTGTACGCTAATGATGTGCCTCAGACTCCAAGCTTGTTGCAGTATTAATCACGAGAAAAGACAAAAACAGGTTTAGTCTAGCAAGGCTAATCCAAGACTGACTGACTCTTTCCAGGCAGAGCTTCACAAGTGCCTTGTTTTGGTCTGTGGTGGATCTGTCGCCTCCTCACAGCTAGTTACCAACTTGTTAGATTTCTACCCTGTGATGACTGTCATCGCTAAAAAACGACATGCGGTTGTGGAAACGAGGGCGTTGTACGACACCTACAGTGGCTTAAGAGGGTTGCCTTGAGCTTTCTTTTCATTTCAGTGGAGCTCAAAATGCATCTGAGGTTCTCTGTTGTTTCTCTTCAGAAGGGAAGGGAAGGCAAAATCGATCTCACGTGGAATTCGTGCTTTCTTAGTTCTGCAGTGTCGTTGTTAATCTGTTCCAGTAAGCACGCTTAAAGGCCAAGAATGCAGAGTATCGAAAAACAATTGCCATAAGTAATAGCGTAAATGGACTTGAATGTATACGTCATAAAACTCCAGACTCGGAGGTAAGACGAGATTTAATGGAGTTTTTTATTAGTTAAGTATTTTATACTTAAACCGTACAGTACACGGACAAGAACTAATCATGGTTCTCAGTAGATGTTTTATTTGCAAAAACGCAAATGGTTCTAGGGACTACAGTTTTTCCAGGGCATTTTTTGGTGATTTGTATAAGCCACGTGAATTTGTTTGGGGTTTTTTTTTTTTTGCGCATTTGTCTGTTTTTTCCAATTTGAGAGCGAAAAAGTGTTGTTTATGCAGGTTATCGAAGGCACTTGCATCTGGATCAATCACTATACATTCTTGTCTGGACTCTTACCATCGTACATCACTCAGGATTCCTATGCACTGAGAAAAGACCCTACCTTGAGTAGGGTCCCTTTAAATGGCTTTCTAAGAACTGCGTTCATTCCCAGGTCCTGTGGTGTGAACATTTGAGACGGGGGCATCTCCCCCGACAATTCCAGCTATGAAAAAGTTCCTCCGGTGAGAAATCGCCAGTTGTTTTTTCCATTTTGCCCGGCTGTTTTCACTGATCTTCTTATTTTTACTAAGACTATATGTAAATAAAAAAAACCCACTGCACTAAAATATGACTCATGAGACCCATGACTGTGGTAGTCTAGCGCTTAAGGTACTGGATTCTGGACCTCGTGGTCTTGGACGAGTACCGAGTGCATACCGACTGTATGCTACATGGACAGATATTCAAACCTGATTGGGCATGATGATGGGGGCCAAATTCAAAAATGATATAACGATGAAATGTTGCTCTCCCTGACTCTCATCAACAACTAATGCAAACCTTCAACTGTTCAAGCCACTCAAAAAGAACTGGAAAAAGAAACTCCGGCTATGGTGGCATTGAGGATAGATGGCTAGCTTGTTCTGTAGGCTCTCTATCACACTGAATTGAGCGATCAAGTTTTTTAAGCTTCAAGTGTGAAGAGGTTTGCTTGCCTGCCAGTGATGCCACAGATCGGAGACCTGTCTTTCCTTCTCGTCTGGCTTTTATGAAGAGAAAAGGATTGCTTCAGCCTTTGGGTTTCATTTGCTGGGATCTCTTCTGGCACTCCGATGCGTCCTGCGGTCGAAAGACTAACCGGGAGATCAATAAGACCAGGGATTTGGGATGACAGAAGGTCTTTTTAGGATGCAGGTCTGAGAGCACTTTTCCTGACTAAACAGCGTTTGAGCCCAGCACCACATTGTTGCCCTGATGAATGAACATGATCTGAAGAAGGGCTTGTGTGTGCATTCCTGACAGCCTTTCCTTGATTACAGAGCTGCATTTTTGGAGCACAGCCTAGGCCTAACTAGTTTGCGGGGCAGCTGTTAATATTTAAAGAACGCTCGAGTTGTCACCCCTAAAGGGCAGGTTGCACGCAAGCTAGTGTTGCCTTACCCGTCTGCTCCTGCACTGCTGTCTCCGATTCTCAGACAGTCTTGGCACCGGCCCCTGAAAAAATGAACATCTGCTCCCCAAACAGTGAGTGTCCCCCCCCTCCCCCCTCCCCCAGCGTTCCTCCTCAGGACTTGTTTTAGTGCCTTTATCTTTGCAAGTAACATCTCATGGCCACCGGATTTGCTTCGGGTTAACTGTAGCCCTGGAACGACAATTCAGCGAGTTCGAAGCACCTACCAAAATGGAAAGGAATGTAACCGCAACTGAGGAGTAAATTTGGCCAAACAAGCACCCGCTCTTTGTGCTAAAGGTTCTAGTAAATCCTTCAAAATTTTTGGTTTGTCTACATGTAAATAAATGCAACGCTTCCTTTTAAGAGTGCACCCCAGGTCCTCGGCTGCCTAATGGCTTCTTAGCAATTATCGGCAATAAGTATTTAGAGCCATTCAGACGTTTTTCCATTTAGCCTCGAAATGGCTCCATATTTGCTCTTTAACTCGGTGAGTAGGAGCAACCCTGTTATTAGAGGTTTAATTGGTTTTGGCTAAAAGCATGGTTCGGTGTTCCTGCTGTGTTTGCTTACAACAGTTTTGACTCGTCTTTGTTCTATTGTACTTCCCTGCCTGTATGTTTTTTACAGAGCAGGCAGGCTGTTGTGATCACCGGCACCGTTGGGTTTGTCTCAATCCATTTCCCTAATACCTCTGGGTATGAGCTGCGGCTCAGAGCTCCAAAACTGAGCCAAAGCTTTATTTTTATGACGCTTTTCTCGTCTTGTCTGTTGGATAATGCAAGCTTGTTACTGACAAAAAGTGGCTTGAGTAGGATTTTGCATTTCCCATCCCTTCTTAGATCCCTGATTTCACTGGTATATCTTGCAATGATCCATCGCTGATTGTTATTTACTCACCCTACTACTGTTCCGCTCCAAATAAAGCGGGAAAGGAGAGGGAACGGGCTGTCGCCGCTGACACTGTGCACTGCTTGCCTGAGAGATTTAGTGGCTCGGTGTCTCTCGTCTCTCCTGACGCTCGCCTGTCTACCCTCATACCCCTCAGCAACCGGCAAAATGCAACAAAAGAACTCCGGGAGCTAAAAATAAACTGAAGGATCTCAGCTTGTTTTCTCTAACAAACGATAGGAGCTGGCAAGACTGTACACTTTGTGTATATGCTCAGTACAAAATTCATTTGTGGAAGGACGGTGGTGGTGCTTCAGCTAAGCTGCTCGATCAAAAGGTATAAGTTATACGTTCCTGCTCTGGCAACCTTGCAGTGTCGGACCCCAGACCAAGAACCTTAACCTACAAATGCTTGGATTGTATGTTTGTTGTACCAGCGCTAACTACTAGCTGTGCTTGTCTGGTCATAAGGGAATGTCCCGTTATTAAAATGGCAAGGGTATGTATGGGTATTATCGGGGTGCAGCACGTGGCTTGGTGGGCGACACCGCTGCCTCATAGCAAGAAGGTCCAGGGTTCCATCCCAAGGTGGAGCGTCCTTTCTGTGTGGAGTCTGCATCTCCTCCCCATGTCTGCGTGGGTTTACTCTGGATACTCCGGTTTCCTCCCACAGTCCAAAGACATGCATGTTAGATTAACTGGTGCCTCTAAAGTGGGCCTTAGTGTGTGACTGTGTGGCGATAATAAAGAACGTTATTAAGTGATTAAGAGATTGTAAATTAGACCTTCGTGAAACTGGGACTGATTTTAACAATAGTCAATTTTTTTATAGGTCGTGGATTATAAAATCACTCGGTAATTTGATCCACGGAAGAGAAAAACATGAAACATTTCTTGGTATATTCAGAGAAGCTTTCCACGACTGACCTCACCTGCTCATGCGTACATGTGCTGTGATTCCACTTCTTCAGTAGTGGGTGTTTGACCACACAGGCCTAATCGGCGAAGTTTGTCCTTCCAAAGCAGAGTTCATTCCAGGACCTTGACTTACAGTCATATCTTTCTAGCTAAAGAATGTCTTGGGGCAGAAAGAGACTGAAAATCCAGGTACATTTACATTTGTCATATAGCAGATACATTTCCAGAGCGACTTACAACTGATATTCCGATCCTAGCCATTTTGGGCTAAGGACCTTTTTTCTAGGACCCAACTTTGCTGAGGTGGAACGTCAACCTTGGACCTTTTGATCCATAGTCCAGTACCTTAACCATTAAGCCGCCATGTCCCCTGTATCCAAGAGAAGAAGGCTTGGTCTGGCTTGACACTGGTCTATCATTGGTGAACTTTTGGGTGGGTGTGGCAGCACTCGTGGTTCTCCTCTACAGTGGAACATGTATAAAAGCAGCGGTAACTTTGACTCTACTGGCGTAGTCAAAATGAGTTGAGTCATATTGCATACCCTTAATAGCTGGTTCCTAACCACATTTTATTTAAAATTAGTGCACCACCGGTGGTGTTGTGGCTATTTTCGACAGGCTGCAGACTGTGGCTGTAAGACAAGAATCCTTGGGAGTTTAAAAGCCATGAATGCCCCAAGCTTTCTGAAGGACTTGTGATGAAGGTGTGCCTTGCTCTTTCTCTTGTGTTGGTGGTGAGGTACTCCGAAGGCCAGAGGTCGATTGTGGGTGGTACCAATAAGTCACTGTGACAGCAGTGTGGCAGGAACAGCTGGGTTCGGTCATGGGCGAGACGAGACCCGCGCAGACATCGCCACGTGCTGCAACCTAACTGTGCGGCTCCTCGCTCGGCAAGCGATTGTAACTCTGTCAGAGCCCTGTAGGGTTTGCTGGCAGCTCCTGGGTCATCTGTTTAGCATCTCGAGCACCTTTTACACACGCTTCTGATTTGTATTCCAGACACCTCTTGGATCCTAGAGAACAGTTTGGCAATAGAACAAAATCCATGTATCTGTGGAGCCCTGGTATCTGGCCGGTACGCTGCGATACATTCAGACAAGATTCACAGTCATGTAAGTGTTAGGACGACCGACAATCGTCATAACGACAAATCTCAGACATATCTGCCTCCCAAAAGGTCCTGTGTTGTGATATAGCGGTCCTACCCAGACCTGCGTTCCTGATCCTTGGGTCACCTTAATGGTAGCAAAGGTACCCCTGTTTTTTCAGCGGTCCACAGGCCATGAGTGATCCTCTTAGCAGGTGTATTAAACATGGAGGTCATGCACTCTATGTACCCAAATGTTACACAAGCAGAACTGTTCATTCTTCTAGACTTTTTGTACTGCCTCCACAATATTTCTGCGTGATAACCGGTGAACCGGCAGGGCACTGAAATCACAGTACAGTACTGCAACACGTGAGCATGGCCATAATTTAAGAGCAAACATGAATCCATCTTAAGAGGATGTACCGGCAAGTTTGCTTCGCACCATGCAGAGAGACATTATCTTCCCGAACCCGGCTGCAGGCTTTCCCTGCACTCAACCGATGATGAGTTTTCCTGGCTGTCGTGTCCCTGTCACATGCGCACCAGAGCATGCTGACTTAAAATGACAGTACAGCTGACCCGGATCACCCCATCGTGAGCGCTGATAGACTTCCTGATAGACTTCTACACATTCTCTGACTGTGAGGCATCCAGTAATTCCAGCCTTGTATGGTGTCTTGTACAGATCTACCCAACAAAACGCTTTTCAGCATGATTGAGACTTGTAACACCGGAGTAACACTATTACTCCAACATCCGACCAGACATCATAGAAAGAAACCATGTGCTCTGGCAGAGGACACAAAGTGGTACCATAGTCACCCCACGATACCCTCCCAGATAGCTGCGTGACTTATGCAGGCTGAAGGTAGTTTGAGTTTAATAAATGAACAGGGCCGAGATATTTGATCGGTAGTTTGCCGAAATATTCTATTCCACCAACAGTGAGATTCAGTAGTACTTTGGTAAGCTTTTCAGGGCCTAATTTCGAGGACATTTTAGAGGAAGCCGAACTGTGGTGTTCTCGAAAAGAGAGGAAAACTACAATAGTTAAATAAATGCTATGGATGAAAATGATCTTTCTAAACCCTGTTGATACTGGACAATAAATGTACAGCCCTGCTGAACAACCGCATTACGTTCTGTGACATTGACCAAAATGGACATTGCCTGAACATTAGAGTAGTCACGTAATCTTTTTATGCTACTGTAATGTAAATATAAAGGGTATTTCCACAAGAAAACAGTGGGAAATTGATAAGGAATGAAGTGTCAGAGATAGAAATGAAAACACTAGTAGAGGCATAAAATGTTATACTTAATACTTACATGAATTGTAACAAAATCCGGTAAATGCATTGTTACAATTTTGCCTAGGATAAAGCGGTCACATTTAAGAGGACCTCATACTTTTGCTTGAGTCAAAAATGCATCCATAGGCAGTATTCCGAACAACACGGCAGATCAGCGAGATGAAACAGAGACTGAATGTGAACCACGTTTTATATATATATATATATTGCTTGCGGGTATCGTGGAGACAAACAAAGTAGTACTACAGGTACTACAGTAATAGGACAGGTACAAACACTTCCGAATTTACAGCATGGTATGAATTAAGCAGCGGAAAATCATGAACGGAGATACAAACAAGCTGCTAAATCCCAGGCTGTGTTTGATCGTCCAGAACATTGAAATTAGAACTGCACGGCTTCTGTCGTTTCTTGAGTCTTTGGAACGCATCCGTTTATGCCTGCTGACCCAGTGGCACATGACGTTCAGCTTTAGGCGACATCCTTCTGAAGGTACTCGATTCTGTTTGTTTTAGAATATTTCACTGAGCTTCTGTCGTCCCTCGAAACTTTGTAGCGACTACAAAGTATGACTCGAGCACAAAGTATTTTTAAATTGCAGACCATATTATTTACATTTACATTTATGACATTTACGGCATGTACCAGACGCCCTTATCCAGACCGACTCATACAGTCTTGCAGTTCAAGAACTGGTATGTTAAGGTGGGATTTGAACCCTAGACCATAAGGTCCTATTACCTGGACTGAGAGATGAGTCACAATTACGGTAAATTGAATTGGCAGGCAAATTCAAATTGATAAGCTTCACTGAAAAGCATCTGAATGAAATGTGCTTCACATTCGGCCAGTACACCCAAACCGTCCAATAAGGTCGATCCAAAATATCAGATCAGTGCATCTCAGAGTGTTTTCCTGCAGTAAAGGCTAACAGAAAAAAATATTGTACAGCCACGGAACCATAATATTTCCATTTTCATCTATAAATGTGTGTTCCTTTCCCTGCCTACTTTCTGTCTCCCCTGTACAAAACGCTCTGTAATATTTATGTACAGAGTCTGTCGATGTCCTTGCCCTGCCTGTGTCAGGGGACCGCAATTAAATCAACATACTCAGTGAATAGAATATGATGAACGATAGAACTGGATGTGTTTTTTTTCCCTGACAGGTGTGTACCTTTTGGTGGAATATTGATTCATTAAGTGGCCGAGCATCGATCCGGAATTCTTTCGAAAATATTGGTTGAGAACGAAATGTTTGAGCACGGGGGAGCAGCTGCAGTGCAGAGGTACCACTGTATGCTATTCGATTCAGTTAGGTGTGCGTCTGGGCTTCATTGTGAGCTTCCTCACGAGGCATATTGGGGTCATTCTGAAATGTACGGACCACACGGAGTTGCCGGTGACCCGTCATTCGGTCTAACCAGCTGCCCCGTTTTTTGTCTAAGCCAAATCTGTGGTCTGGATTATCAGAGCGGCTTTAGCGCTGCTGTCTCCATGGTGCAGACGGTGAAATAAAAAAGGGGCCAGAATAACAGCGTAGTTCGGCGGCGGGAATCAATTAGCAGTCATTTTCCCATAATCGCAGTGCAAAGAAGATGAAGGTCCAGCTGCCCCAGCTTTGAACGCAATTAAATTAAAGGCTTTTCACCTGTTCCTTTACATAATGTGAATCACAGAAACTATTAAAACCAATTACCTGTAATGACAGCAGCATCTATTTACTAAACCTGGGTGGACGGGGCATCGTAGAGCACATAAACCCAACACTAATGCTATGCCGAACAGCACTTTGCAGGATTGCGTGAATACAACAACCAGCTGTTGGACAAAGTGACCAGAGCACTCAGGATGCCCACCCCCCGTCCTTCTAGAGTGCTCGTCATAACGAGGCCATTATCACTGCGGCTTAACAGCCTTTTTGCCGGGCCAGACCTGAGCTGCCCAGATATCAGCGCTCTGTGCGCTCCCCTGCCACTAAATGCACTCCGCTTTGAAATTTGAGGGAATGACATTGCACCACCCATGCTATAAACCATCTCAAATGGCACCGAACAAAAGGACACGGACGTCAGCAAGCGGTGGCACCACCTGATGCTTTCAGGCGGTCTTGTGAGAGCTCCTCAGATCAGGGCCGAGGTATTTTTAGGCTAATGGACCGCCATTTGAGAGCGGGCCAATTAAGGCTGCTGAGAAGAAGGTTATCAGGAGAGCGATGCATTAGCGCCGTGCGCTACCAAAAGCGAGAATGGTGGCGTCAGGTGGTGGAAGCTGCTAAACGGGAAAAGTTGAGCCTTGTTAGAGGTAACGTTCGTAGAAAGCACCTGGAAACGTCACCAACATTCAGAGTTAGCGTGTCGATTTTGTTCAAGCTGACCTGGAAGATCATGCGTGGATGTGCGGATTAGCTCAGATTTCAGTGCTAAACATCGAAACGCTACCCTCACCCCCTTCGTGTCCTGAGTCAATATTGCACTCGTACCACGTTGCCTGTAAATGATGTTCTTACTGCCGTGAGAGCGTTGCCATGGCCTCCCAAGTGGAGCTCTTGGCTGTGATCGAATTTTTATTGCTCTGGCATGCCGCTCTACTGATCGCCCGACGTCTCTCAAGGCTCCTCCGTTCACCTCGATCTTTCCCTCGCACTTAATGTTTTTAATTATGCTCAGAGAAAATTACGCGCCGCGTGTTTAAGGCTTAATAAACGTGACTGAGAGACGAGACGGAGCTGCTCTCAAAACGTGGTTCTTGTGTAAAATCAGAGCTGAGCTTGACACTTCTTTTAGGGTTTGGATCACTTAACATGCACAATTGGTTCTGTGAATTTGCACGTTATGCGATTTGCCTAACACTACATTCTATACCGTGCTTATCAGAACTATTGGTATATGGGATACTACAGTGCACCGCTATTGACTAAATAGACCAAATTACACTACTCTAATTTACAGTTTTTTTTGGAAGGGTAGCACCCACGAAACCACTATTTCAGAGGGGGAACAAGGCAAAAATCCTAAAATATGCTAAAGCTCACAAAGACTCGAATGAAGATCAGTGGTAAAGAGGATTATTTATGGTTAAATCCAGGTTTGAACATGTTGAGTCCAGTCATCGGTGTTATAATATAAGGTCATTATATTATTGCTAAAACAACAAAGCTCATGGTGGCCTAAGATTTTTTGCACAGCACCGTAGATGACATTTACACATATAAGCTGCTCAGACCTCGCGAAGATTAGGGGGTAGTTCATCAAGGGAAATGTTTCATTTTGAAATACATTATTTCAGAAGCAGGAGAGGAAAACGAAATAAACGTGTCAATTTGAGCATGTAGAGAAAACAGCATGTGCCAATGTCTGGAGCGTCAGGTACAATGTCTGGATGAATCCAGCCTGCAAAGCAATAACATATCAGCACTGGTTAATAATCGCTGGGTGAAGTTTGGCCGTAAAGCGTAAACCAGCACAAATTCCTCTCGCACTGTGAAGCCGTGATGAAATATTTATCTCTGAGAGCAGGATCCTGGCAGGAGGCTTTTCTGCTTTTGTTCACACTCTATAACTGATCTGTTTGCCTCCAACTAAAAGAGATTTACTTCTAATCCTTTTGGTTTCTGCAGCATTCTGGTAAACGTGAGTCGCTGAGGGGGTACAGGTGTCAAAGTGATGTCTCATCGTCCCATTTCATTTCATATATAGCACCAGCAACATGAATTAATGGCTGACTCCAAATTTCTAAATGTATCAGTAAGTGTGCTAACATGTAATGCTTGCTTTCTAAGGCTCTCACCCCGTCAGTCACCTAAAAAATGAAAGATATATACTGCTGACAAAAATGAGGGGATATTTCAGAATGCATATGGAGCGATTAAGAATAAGCATTTGGTTTTATTTCATTAAACAAGATAATCAGAAAAGCAAATTAAAAGTTGTTCAATTATGCAAACGAGATGCAAATTCAGTTATGGTGATTGAGTCGTAAGTGAACAGAAGCATGCTGGACCAGAGTGCCCCCACATTAGCTGTTCAGTAGGGTGTATGGTCACCCAAGAGGGTCAAAACACACCGACAGTGATGGGGCATGGACAGGATCAGATTATCCAGCAGTTCTTGTGAGATCCTTTTCATATTCATTTTGGAATCTCCCCTAAATTTTGATTAAGAGCAAAACACTTTTCAGTGAAGACACAGACGTCAATTCCATAATAACAGTTGTTATGACCACCTTTCCATCATCTGTACCATTTGAAACCAGATCTGAAAACGCACAGCATCTTCTTTTGACGGCGCAGTGACTGGTCAGAGTTTCCTCTCTTTCTCTACCGTTCATGGATTTTTTTGGGTTAAACTCAATGACCTTGACACTCAAAGTCTGTGCAGTGCCAGCCGGACCCCTCTGGGCATCCACAGGGACTTGACTGACATATTGCAGATTTCCATCAGGCCACGACTTTTGTCTCTGCCAAGGGGCGAGTCACAGAAAATATGAGAAATCTTTCTTCGTCTTGTCTTTGCTTTCACATTCAGCAGTGGAAAAACAGTGTTCAAATGTTTGGCACTAATCAGAACGTTGCCAGTTCAAGTCCCGGGCTGTTCCAAAATGCTGGAATACGTTGCTCCACTAAATGCTGTGAATGTAGAGTGCAGCGGTTTAATGTTGCTCGTCTCACGATTTGATTCGATTTACTAAACTCAGTTTATGATTCAATGTTCTGATATTTGAACAAACAAATATTTCATGAGGAAAATAACAATTTTTCAAGCAATGCTAAAATAATGTATTTTTCTTGTCTGCACAAAATTCCAGGAAGAAAGACACAAATAATTTATTAGAATCTGAGATTTGAAATTGTACACGGGGTTAAATTTGGAGGCAGTGATTGGAGATTCTGATATCAGCTACCAAAACATTTGTCTTCTAATAAAAACCACAAAAATACCGAAATAACAAAGATCACTTTAGCTAGTAAACATTTTTTCAACAAACTTGAATATAGTGCACGTTAACAGAATGGTGTTTGCAATCGATTGTATGTCAAATCCTTTGACAGATAAGAATTCGTCACTCGTGGCTTTTAAACTGCTATCTGGGTTTCACTGTATTCTTTGTTGCCCTTCCGATTGAACACTGCTCACAAAATTTAGGGGGCATTTCATTATGTGATATTCCATTTAGAAACATCCCCTAATTTTTGTGAGCAGTATATTCGGTTCGACAGGTTCATTGTGTTTTCACCAAAAATTAAATAGTGGCTAAATCCCTTCCTCACTTCCCCCATTCGCCTCTGTGTTGGCCGTTGGATTGCGTGTTGGTCCGAGTTAAATAGATCACGGCCTTTGGTGCTAAAGCGATGCAACGGCTTTGTAGTCCATCCAGAGCCTCATCTAAATGTGTTAACGTGTTGCTGGTTTGGTGTAGGCACCTTTGCAGGCACCGATTCTTGTCCAGATTTCCTCATAGATCTATTATTTTGTCAAAAATCCAGCCCTGGTGGACCAAAACAGGCGATGGAGTGCAACTCTGGTGTGTAGTACATCAGCAAATAGTGTCAATCAATTGACTGAGGTGCATTTGTGAGGGATCCCGTGTCCCTGTGAATGTTCCTCATTTTATTCGTCTTGTGTTGATTTATAGGAAGGCAGACAAGCTGTTATTACAGGTTCTGAGCGAGACTTCCTAATTTCCAACTTCTGAGTGTGTTTGTGTTTATACATCCCCCTTGTCTCTGTGGATAGGCTTAGTTCAGTAATCCACTTTAAAGGCACATCGCCGGCTTAGATGTCATCTGTATTTACTGTTTAATCACTCACGTTACTCCAGCGATGCTTTCACATCCCGCATCTCATACTGAGTGTCGGACTGGAAGAATGCCAGAGTTCAGGCTACATCGTGCTAGCTTATCACAATGATCCTTATGAGTCCTTATCAAGATTATCCGTCTGCTCCTCATCCTCATAATACGGGAGGTGCATGTTTCGGCGGCTCACGTCCCTGGAGATATGTGTTTCCTGGAGAGATCCTCAGATTGACTACACTACAGGGCTGTGCACACTGGGTGACAGTATTTACCTTTTTTTTTATTTAGATTACTTATTAACCGAAGATATTGTGTATAGATTAGAGCAGTTATTGTGATGTCTGTTAACTTCTTAACTAAGTATTAGAACAACGTTCGAATTTACATAAATTAACCAGGATAGAATGGAAGGATGAAATAAGGGCTGCCTGAAGATTCAAATCTGTAATCTCATGTTAATCTTACAACATTTTCGCTTCCTCCTGTTAAGTTGAAAGCACAACGTGAACTGTAACAGAAAGCAGTTATTATTTTTAAATACATTGAATAGTTCATCCTGTCTTATAGTTTCACAACATTTCATTCATGTTTCCGACCAAGGACTGCTGAGACGTCAGGACTGTCAGGATTAGTGCCAATTTTTTTTTTGTTGCTACTTTTACATGAAACAGCATGTGCGAGCTGGTGTTTCTGATGCCACGCGACTGTCACATACTAATGAGCAAAATAAAGAAGCTACCGAATCTGCTTACCGTCTATTATGTTACTGCTGTATGTAGAATATAGGGAATAGTGAATTAGGGCTTTATTATAGAGAATACACGTGCTTTACAGGGTCACGCAATGAAAATGCAATAAAGTAGTCAGCATTAAGAATTCATCTCATATATAGACGAAGAAAGAGAGATGGAGAGTGAAGAAAAAAGAACTAATTAGGAACTAATTAGAATAAAGAAAGACCAAAAAAGATCAGACTGTTGTGACTGTGGTGGAACAGTGGTTAGGTACTGTCCTGTCGTGGCATTACCAAATGATTTGTTTTGTGAATGTCCATAGCAGAACGAATCAGGACTTTGCTATATCATTTGATCATTTTTCTCCCCGCAGAGGATCTTCTGCCTCCAGGCTTCCCCAACATTGACATGGGTCCTCAGCTGAAGGTGGTAGAACGTTCCCGCACTGCTAACATGCTCTGTGCTGCGAGTGGAAACCCCGACCCAGAGATCACCTGGTTCAAAGACTTCCTGCCCATCGATCCCAGTACGAGCAACGGGAGGATCAAACAGCTCAGATCAGGTAAGCCGGTCGCGATCTGATATGCCGACGGGTTCCCCAGTACACGTCTGCTGTGACGAATCGAATTAAAAACCGAAAACTTCGATGTACGTTGAGCTTTCATGGATTTAGAAGTTAAGTATGGATTTTGTCGCAGCGCATCAGGTTCTTTTGAGAACACGTGTTTGATTGATTGGCTTCGAAACATTTGAATTGCTAAGAATTTGAGGAAGCCTATTGAGACTTAAATACTCTCTAGAGGTTTGCCTTTCATCTCAGGGCCTTGTCACGCGTTTGCAAGTGTACAGTCGTTACCACCGTAAGGCATGATTTTTGCATATCTCGGTGTTACTTTGCTATTTTTACACCAGAAGGCGTAGGAATATAAGGCAGATTTTTTTATGTTAATGTACCAGGTGCTTTTAAAGGCAGTGAAGTTCGGTGGGTTGAGATTCCAGGTGATGTTGCGCAGTCTTGCCAAATGCTAAATATGCACTGCGTCTACAGGGACATGTCATTAGGGTTTTTTTTTAATAATGCATTATTTGCAAGATTTTGAAAAATTTAATTGTTTCTCTGTATCATACCTATGTTCAGACAGGCAGCCGAAATCAGATTTACGCTCAAATTTGTGTTTAGTTGGATAGATTGTATGCAGTTTGAAAAACCACATGGGCCCCAGTCTTCCCAATCGGGTTTGGATTTGGAGCCACATTTCTATGCGGTTTCAAATCTTGTTTTGATGATATGTAGCTCAGCCTAGGCCAGTTGAGATTTGCCATGCCGTCTGTCTTTGTGGGAAGACGCAGCCGTTCAGTCCAAATGAAATCTCTCGAATTAAACTATGCATAAAAGATCATAGATAGATAAAAGTTAAAGGCAAGATTGGTAGCACAAAATAAAACGTTTAAGACTGACCACAAAGAAGGTAAAGGTGAAAGTTATACGTTCATAACTATGACTGGACATTTGATTTTACCCACCCCTGTGTGTTCCCCTGTCTTCATATGTTTGTGGGTTTGTTTACAGGTCTGCTGTATTGTTGTGTCTCGCGTCTTTGTGTATACGTTCCAAGCTTCATAACGTCTGTCGGTTCATGCTTTCTCTAACTGCATTCCTAAATGATATGCTAAACTATTTTAATCAACCGATAATTAAAATTTAATACAGATTAATAAAACATGCCGAACTGCAGCCTGATTAATTATGACTTTTTAAACGTCCTACACAGCCAATTAGGTTTTTGTTCTAAATATGCATAATTTATTCTCTTGGGATTTAAACATTAATGCTGTTGGAGCCGACTTGACGTGCTTTCAGTTGTTTTAGTAAAGTCCCTTTTTTAAACAGCGTTCATCTATTAATCTGAGCTTTAAGCCTCTAATTTGGAAAGGAAAGTTTCAATGCATCACCGTTTTGCCGGTATCTACGTTTAGTTACAAAAAGGACTAACAACGGCTGTTCCGAACAAAACCTCTTTCTTTCAGGTTGTGTAACACCAACCCTAAATCTACTTTTCGATTTTCCTTTTCCTGTTTCTTTTCTTGTTCTTTATGATTTTTCAGAAGCCTTTGGTAAGTGTCTCTCTGAGCCCACCAGCTGCCCAGTGTCCCTGCAGCAGATGGCATTTTAAATGGTTTTCGAAGTGCATGACTGTCCCTGTACCTCTTTTTTACCTTCCTTCCACTTATCTGTTTCTCCTCCTCTCCTACTAACATGTTACTCGTTTGTGTTTGGTACCTGAGAATCTTTTTTTTTGAATCTTCGTCTCAATCTTTGAACACTTTTCTCTGCCTTCACATGAGCTCTACAGCACACAGCCTCGTTTTAAAGCTCTTGTGGTCACCCTGTTAGTGGTCACGCCCTTCAGTCCGACCTTTCCGCACACCACGGTGTGCCCACTTCACCCATGGCTGACCTTAATGCACCCGCTCACAATGCTACAGCCATCTCCTGGAGCTCTGCGGCCTGGTCGGCCTTGGACTGCTTTCTGAGGCGCTTTCCCTTCCGTCTAAGCCAAATATTATCTTAAGTCTCCAGGCCCTGGCACAGTAATGCCTCTGAGCTTGGGTCTAATTCTTAGGCCTGGCCTGGCTCGATTTCATGCACCTGACTTTCCAAGCGAAACTTTTTCCTCTTTGCGGGATTGTTTTTGCAGCGGAAAACGGCCTCGTTTGCTGATGCTGCAGAGTAGATCAAGACTTTAAGAGTGCGGAAAACGGTTAGCTATCCCTCTCTGTGTTTACTTTAGGGTCCGCTGGCTTCACCGAGGAGCTGTGTGTGCTGCCTTCTCTTACAGCCTGAGGGATTTAGGATGATGAGAAAAAAATGCCTGCAACGAGCCCCCTCCTTCCAGACATGATTTCAAGCCAAGCTCCTCAGCTTCCTCTCGCTACATTTTTATCTCTCTGGCTCTCAGTCCATTTGGAGCAGAGATTATTCTTTTCTTATAAGATAGAGATAGGAGCTGCTTTTATATGATACTTGCTGTTTCTCTATGTTGCAGGCATGAGGTTCATGAAGATGTAAGTCCTTGTGTTGGTGAAACCTTGGGCAAACTTTAATCAAGGTGCCATGAGACTCCCTTCTGTTTAGGTCCTAAGGGCAGTCAGGTATCACCGGATGATATATGGTGCTTACTGTGCCGTGGGCAGACATGCTTCCTCACATAAATACTAAAAACCAATAACTTAATAGATATCTTTTAAGAAAAAAGCAAGGAGACACATGGAACAACCTGATTGGCTTTCGTGACAGCCTCTTGCCGGTCATGCAGCTATCATGCCCAGGCCTGTCTCTTTGATTGATGAGTAAGGCAGTCTGTTATGCTTATCTGGGAAGGTATTTGTGAGATTCAGCAGGAAGTTGAGTAGTATTTCCCTGGATATACGGAGTGTTTTGAACAATAGTCATTGCCTTAAAGCAGTTTTAGAAGGCTCTGGTTCTAGTGCAACCCAACGTGAACATCTTGAGATGATACAAGGAAACGAGAGGAAGTTGAGAGGAGCTTGGCACTAAAGTTGCTGGTGATGCTGGGCGTTTTGTTCATAAATATGCAGAACCACAATACCCCCGAACCTGCAGACACTGGAATCCAGGTATTCTGGACTCGCTGGTCCTGTTATACCCCTTGTTACAGTACCTGGTGTGAAGCAAAGGGTGACCTGACATTTCCCTTTCGCCTGTTGCCATGGCTCCAAACCTTCGGTGACTTTGTCAGGTGCTTGACATTAACAGTTACTACAAGTGGAGGACTTGTGCTTCCAACAAAGCTTCTCCTGTTCTACTTCCATGGGCAAACAGATGCTTCTCAGTCACTCTGGGTGAGCAGAATGGCATGCTTCACAACCTTTAAGGTAGCACTGAAGAAGGCCAGTTGCTAAGCGCGTGCCAACACTGTCTAACGAATAAACTCAAGTAACGGGGTGATCTCTGGACTGACAAAATAGTGGCAGGAGTTTTGTCTCAGTGGAGTCTTTGGTAAGGTCATCATGGCCTTGTTTGGTCTATAAACATGGGCCTGAACCCAAAGTTCCAGCCATGCAGATGGGTAGATTCTCTGGCCAGGTCGTTGTGGGCCTCCACAACGATGGCGCATGTTTGAGAAAATGATAATGTTGTCTAACATTCCAATCGACTTCCAAGACTTGTTTTAGTCTCTACGATTGATGCAAAATCCAAGCCGGGAGAAGATTTGCCTGTTTTAAGAGTTTGACTGACTTTGCTGTCAGCGCCTACAAGAGAAAAGTGATAGCGCCACCAGCTAAAACAGCTGCATATTCTTTTAGTGCCAGAGGGAGGCTCTGCTGTCAGCGTGACATTGTTGTAAATATTTCTTCCTGCTTTCTGAATTCATTCCCTGGAACCGAAGATCCTTTTTTTTTTCCCCTTATACACTTTGACACCTCTTTGATGCCTTATCCTTTCCTTATTTTGCACTTGCTCCCCTTTCAGTCACTTTCAGGTGATAACCCACTTCAACGATCCTGCTTTTAACCAAACTGAAAGCTCTAACCTTAGGCTAACCTCACCTAACCCCCCAGCCGGTTCTGCCCTGAATCTTAACCTCGACCTTAACTCAGACTCTAACATGAAAATAAATACCGTTTAACACTGCAGCCCTTGACTCTTAACATACACCTAACCTAACTCTAACTGTCCTTTTAACTGCCCCTGCCCTTCCTGAATCCTTTAAACCTAACTACATAATTAGAAAATAAAAATACGGACATGCTTTGCCTGCTTTTCAAAGACAGATTCATAATCCTTATCACAAGCCTGTTCCTCCTGCTTCATGAGTTCGTGGGCAGTAACAATTGGCTCGTGTATTTGTGCAGGTAGGCAGGTCAAGTATGAATACTGCATGAAGCCCATTTTCCCAGCGCAGCCGCCGCCAGGGAACATGCACAGCCTTTCACGTACACAGCCGAGCCTAGTTACTCGACGACAAACAGACATTTCTGCTTCCTGACCTCTGTTAAAAGGGCTCTCATCTAGAAATGTAGGTTGCCAGTCTTTTCTGTTAGATCACGCTTTGCTACTTGCAGCAGAAAGTTTACTATCTTAACCAGAAAGGTTCTTCGCTGCAGGCAGCCGAAAAGCAGGCAAACCATCTTTTTGTATTGTGATGACCTCCTTGTGGCTGATGGACAAAAGAGCTTTTGTTATCCTAGGAGACACAGAAGGGGCTTTGTGTTGCTGAACTGGAGTGTTGTGTAATTCATAAGTATGAAGCATAAAGCAATGCAGATCGTCGATTCGTGTGTTTTAATTGGTTAATAATCGAATACATGGTCTGCAAGCAATTTTTGGTCAGATACAGCTGCTAAAACTCCTGGACTTGCTAATTGGGTGAGGCAGAGGCAGGATTTCAGGATTACCTAGACCTTTGGGATCTCCAGTCAGCACACTGTTTTTATTCCAGTTTCAAACATACCTCGGTCAGGTAGTCCAGACCTCTGCAGACCCTTGTTTACCTGGTTTGCCAGGGGCTGGAGTACAAAGACATGGACGAGCAGGGAAAGTATGTGTGTTGTAGACTGGAGAATCTCTGCAGCCTCATCCTTCGCCTCTGGTCCTGTAAGACCTTGCTGCCTGAAGAAAATCCACCTCACAGGCATTTTCGCTGCGTTCCAACCGAACGTTTGAGGATTGGATATGCCGTATACATGAATGGCTTGTCTTGTATAAAAGACTATTTTATTCGAGTTAGAGTTATATAATAATCTAACAAAACTGGACAGAAGGGCTGTCGAAATAAAATGGCAATTTGAGCGTTTCCGAGAATTTCCTGAGAAAAGTGAATTTTCATTTAATTGTCGATTTAGCTGCAGGAACAGAAAAGATTGTGTAATCATCTAACAGCTTTAATCTCTGTCATTTCTGAACGGCTTCGACTGAAAAAAATGCATCGTGGATCAGTGGTTGGAAACAGTTCTGATAATAATAATTACAGTAATAACAATAATAATACATTTGAATTCATGTGCCTCCTTTCAAGAGAGCATTCCTAATAAAATCTATAAAATCCGCAATGAAATATTCAACGCAACAACAGTGCAATTTTTATTTAGCCGTTCGGCTGTGTAAAAGTAAAATATATAAAAATGGTTTGATTTAAAATCCCCGTTAGGGTTCTGACAGAATTCAAATCATTTAGTTTGTCATAAATTGTAGCTTGTGGCTAAAAATCATAATAATAATAACAACAACACTATGTATGAATGCTTGCCATTTTAACCCTTGAAATGCCCTCTTGTGGATGTAGGAAAAATACGTACATAATTTAAAATCGGTGTTCACTGTTCGCAATCTTATTTTTGCAATTACAAAAAAAACATGCATTTCGATTAACCTGATATTTTCAGCTACAACAGATGGGTCGCTCAAATAAAATTTCTGAGACACGAGGACAGCCCTACTGCACAGCATATGGACTGGATAGTCCAGACATTTTTCAAGAAACATTAGTTTCACCATGTTCAAGATTTAACAGAAGTGCTCTGGACCAGTAGGACCAGAATGGAACGGTGCGTTGGCCTCTACCATCGCTTCTCGTGCCGTTTCCATCATCAGATAAAACCTCACGAGAAGAACGTTTCAGTGTTCAGCTTCCACAGCTGCTTACCACTGGGAAAGGTAAAGATAAAGAAAGAGCGTGAGAAAACAAAAATTAAACAAAGCTCCAAGTCAAACACCAGTCCAGCCACGGGAGGTCTTTTAAATCACAATTATTAGTTTGCTTTTATTTGTATCGACGTAAAACCCAACGGTAACCTTAGCGGAGCAGCCACACTCTAATAATAACTTGTTTTTTACTTGTATTTCTCTTTCCAGTGGGTACCCCTATCCGAGGTAAGACACTAACCCCTAACTACAGCCATTACACACCTGGTCTCGCAGAGCCTGACGTGACCACGTAATAAGAACTTCTTTTTACGTGACGGTAATGAATTGCGAAGAAGTCGAGGCTCGTGTATAGATGAAAGGTTTCCTATAGAACACACGTATGCTGTGCATTTTTAACGTTACGAGCAGTATAATCCATAACGCAAGCATTGATCTTTATGGATGTAAGCCGTCTTGATCTGACCATTCGCCTCAGAGGTGTATTTAATATTTAATTTAATAAAGCAGGTCGTTCAGCTTTAGTCTACAGTAGCCTGGCGTAAATTCCAGTTAGGCTGCTCGTTTTCTCATTTATTGAACTCTATGCAGATGCAGCACACTGCCATTTGCTTTACTACCGTCTTCTTTGAATGAATTTTATCCCAGTTTAGGTTCATAATCACCCGAGTGCACACTATGTATTAATCATCTGTAATAATATAAGGACTATAAATCATATTTAGATTATAGAATATAATTATTAGTTAATATAGTATTGATTAATTCATTCATTATCTTGCGCTTAAAGCACATGGGGTCGCGGGCCAGCCGGTGCCCACCCGGAAATTTTGGGGCGCAAGGGCAGGAACAACCCTCGACGGGACGCCAATCCATCGTAGGGCACACACACACAGTCATGCACACAGTCACACACTAAGGGGCACTTTTGGAGACACCAATTAGCCTAACACGCATGTCTTTGGACTGTGGGAGGAAACCGGAGTACCTGGAGTAAACCCACACAGACACGGGGAGGACATGTAGACTCCACACAGAAAGAACCCAGGCCGCTCCACCCTGCGATTGAACCCGAGACCTTCATGCTGTGAGGCATCAGTGCCCCTGTGCTGCCCTTCTTTCCTATACTTAATCTAAATACACAATTATTTCTGCAGCAATTCTATTTTATTTTTATTATTGTTTTCTTATTGCCAGATGGTTGAAATTTTTTTTAAAGTTTTGTGGCATGCCTCTTTTCTACAAAATGTAACATTTGAAAAACTTTCTCCCAAAAGCGGTGATTCCATAATTTTTGCCAGGTTTTGTAAAAGAGAAATTCCACATGAAGTTCTGTCTCAGGCAGATATGTAAATGATTACAGGTGTGACCTGACTAGATACTGGGCCTTGCAGCAAGAGGGTACAAAATTGCTTTACTGCCAGCTGCCATATAAAAAGACTCCGAGACTGCTCTTGGGTAGTGTACCTTTTGGAGAAAGATCGCCGATTGCTCCACATGCCACTACGATGCACTCAAAAACATTTTACCCAAACTTTGAGAGGAGACTGAGAGAAGCAGGGTGGTCTTTTGATGAAATGCCCTCTGTCTATGCTGTTCTGATTTAGGTGTTGGGAGGTGTTGAGAGCAGTGGTTCTGTGATGGCAAGCACACATGGCAAACAGTGGCAGGATTGCTCAGACAGTCCAGAGTAAACACCAACGTGCACGAGCAGCTCTCACAGTTTAATTTAATCCATCATCCAGAGACAGGTGCCACCGTCACTAGACAAAGAAAAAAAGTTGTCACGGCACCCATAACGTGTGCCATCAACAGGCAACAACCGTTGCCTTCATTTGCAGAAAAACAGGGGATATTTAATTATGGGACGTGTCATTTTGAAGTACCCCCTATTTCTTGTGAGCCAGTATACTGTATATCATCATTGGAGCTGATAAACAAACACTGTGTCTGACTACATGTCATGTCCCCTGAATCAGAATGACCTTCCGTGTTGACTTTACATGTTGGCAAAATTGCATGAGTTGTGCATCATCCTCTTGCAGAATAAAATAAGGCAAGCAGTCATACAGTGTCAGGATGATTGATGCATTGGGGAAGACTGAATTAGATTCTGACCTCGTCAATACAGCAGCGCTCCCCTGCTCCTGTTCTGGTGTGTTTTGTACTCTACCACATCAGTTTCAGTCTCATGAAGCTATTGATTTAGGTTGGACAGAGCAACACAACACACTACTTTGCTCAGCTTTCACTTAAATGCAAACTTCTTTCCTAATTGTATCTTCACTTGTACTGGTCAGGTTCACAAGGGGGTCTGGAACCCAGACTGACTCTGGAGTACACTCCGGAGAGTTCACCATTCAACTGCAGGGAGGTTAGGGCAGCTCCTTACAAGATTTTAAATACTATGAATAGAAAAATGTGTAGTGCGCAATATAATCTTAATCCATTTTCCGTCTTAAACCAACTGTTTAAAAAAGCCTTCGTTGTATTACATTGTGAATGATAGCTCTATGGCTTTCATCCTACAACAGAATCACACTCTGACTGAACCTTCTCAGAATACATCTTCAGACTACTGCTGCTCTTCTTTGAGCTGGGGGTTCAAAGCTCCAGACCCAAAGGCTATTTTAATGTGCACTGTGGTTTTTTTTGTGAATTTGTGTTTCAGAATGATCAAATCATACAGTATGTATGACAACGTACAAAGTACACACAATACTGTAATAAAAGTCTGCGTGAAAAAAACATACACCTTGTGTTGTGCTGGTACGAGTGGATCAGGCACCACAGCCCTGCTGGAGTGCCGGAGTTTTTAAACACTGACTGAAAGTATTCAAACAACAATGTTCAGCCTCTAGCATCCTGTAAGCAGTGTCCCACAAGCACTTTACATCGACAATATGGAGCAATAAGGTAGAAGTGTTTAAAAAGTCTAGCAGCACTACTGTGTCTGATCCATTCATACCAGAAAAACACACACAAGCACACCACCATGTCAGAGAATGAGGCATCACCTAAATAGTACCTGATCTGTGCTGGTCCTGGGAGGGTCCTGGCCATGATAGAACCAAATAAAGAGGCGAACAAAGTATGTCAAAAAGCAGATGAACTACAGTAAAATGTAATTCTAGAACTACAAAATGCTTTCATACGGATAAGTATAAATGATGAAAATGAAAATCAGTGTTGAAACGAGCAGGTGTACTTAATAAAGTGTTCTGTGAGTGTATATTGTGATACTGTCTTAAATCTGGCATAATACTAATAGAAAATCACAACCGTAGAAGAATACAATGTTTGTTAACTTTATCCATGTTAGACATCACTGAATACTCTTAAATCTATTGTTAGTGGTTTTATTTTTTGCTTTATCTTGACATTTTCAGTAGGATTTTAATCATGATACTGGGGTGACCATTGTGTCTCTGTCATGCGTGCGTGCGACCTCCATACTAATACCCATGTTTTGAAAGTAATTTTGTCTACAAACCTTTGTCTATATTGTCTATCGGTGAACTACTGATACAATCTTAAATGATACACCCCAAGAAGGGGATTAAGAATATTGCTCAAAGACCTTAAGACTTTGGAACTTGAACCTGCAGATCAATAATTCAGTACCTTAACTGCTGAGCCACAACTGTCCCTTAAATGTCACTTTATTGTTTCGGGTCCTGTGAACTCGTCCAAAGAAAGCAGTCTAGCTACATCCTTGTAATGTAATTATTGTTTTGACCTATTATGTTGTATGATTAAGGTTTGCAACACAACCTCTAGCAATCTTAGCAATCTTGTCCAGGGTGGATCAAACCATGTAGCAACCAAAGCATAAAATCTTTAGTTTTTCAGTTGGAAACATTGACGTAAAACTGTAAAAAAAGTGGATGGAAAACAGTTTTCAAAATGTAGACTTCCAGACATTTCGATTTATTGACATACATTGATTATACACAAATTTGCTCCAAATATATATTTTTTAGGTGCAGCAGTTAAAATATTAAACTGTGCGGAAATACAACTATACTGCTTCAAAAAAAAGGAAATACAGTGGATTCTGGTTAATTGGACCACCGGTTAATGGAACCAGCCGCTTATTCGGACCAAATCCTAAAGTTTCAAAACAGATCAAATTATATACGTCTAATTTTATTCGCTGATTTGGACCAAAAGTCCGCTTAAACGGACCAAAGAACGTGAGAAATATGTAATATCCGTGAAGAAACTTTTCGTCTCTGTCATAACTACCCGAAAACTCCAGAGTTTTTCCCCAGCCCTCTACTGCCACCTACAGGTCTTTGCCTAACATTTCCATTTACTACAGAAAAGAAGCCACAAGTCGCC
>JAUZST010016066.1:0-34448 GCA_034779995.1 Parotocinclus haroldoi | reverse complement strand
CTCTCTCTCTCTCTCTCTCTCACACACACACACACACACACACACACACACACACACACACACACACACACACACAGCCACTCATTTAAACACGAATAGCAGTTGCATAACGGTTGTGTGTTTACTCTCACACACTCATGTAAACGAGACTGCTGGTGTTCAGCAGCAGGTTAATGTAAAACAGTTTAGTGCCTTCCCTACAAAAGCAATTTTTTACAGTGAGCTACCAAATATTGCAAATGTTACTTAATGTAAAGTTAGAAAATCATTTGAAAAAAAAAAACTTAAAGAAAATAGGCAGAGTTATTGTTTATTCAGGTCAAATGTTACTTGTGCTGTACTTGTGATGTTTTGATTTCAATAAATGTTTGAAAGTGAGATATGTATGAATATTGTCTTTTATTCATTATTTATATTATAATTGTTATTATAATTAGTAGTAGTAGTAGTAGAAGAAGAAGAACGTATCGGTAAATACAAGATACATACTGTAGATACAGCTTAACTGATTGCATACTGTAAATATACCGCAATTAACTGTCACAGCTGTGCCCAGTGTCTTGTTGTAAATTTACAATGATACAGTAAAGAACTTGGCATGTATTTCAAGTAATACACTGTAATTCTAAAATACATTGAGAAACTGTAAGAATTACAGTACCTTGCTGGCAAAGCTGCTGCCAGTTAATTATTGTAAATATGCAGTGAAAAGTTTTACAGTGTATTCTTAAAGCTCTCTGTACAAGTACACATTTTCAAACAACAGAACATTATAGTCCAATAAAATTTTTATTTTGACTTGGACATAGCTTACACTATAGAGTAATGTTTTTCTCTCTCGTTGAGGAGAGTAATTGCAGAACGATATGCGAGTTCACGTCCGAGTCTCCAAAAGTCTTCAACAACACCAGAAAAAGTTGATAGAATTGTCGCTAGTTGTTTTTTTAAAAAAAAAGTCCCTATAGGAGTTTGAATAGTTGCTAAGTTTGTCAACACTGTGCGCATGTCACGTCACAGACATCAGACATCAGACAGATATCTTAGAATGTGGCAGTAGTGGTTCTCTGCCACACTGCAGTACCTTCCTAAGCTCTAGGGGTCAGTAGAGTCTACTGTGCTCTTATTTAAATAAGAGGAAAAAGTGAGAAAGAAAGTGGTGAGAGTCAGTAAAGGCAGATTGTTTGTACAAGATATACAGCTATCTGTCCTATTTTCCCTGTTGAGGAGTGGATTACTCTTCGGCTCAGTGTAAGTTAATTCAAATATATTGTTTATGTGCAACCAAGGTGGTTAATAACCATTCATGTTATAATGCTAGCGTTCTAGAATCCTCAGCATATATGAATTGAAAAGGACACTCAGGAAAATACTAAAAACATTTGGGGGGGGATGGTGCGCAAATGGACTGAAATGAATTAAAATAGTGTGAATATGGATGGTATGGGAAATTGTGTAAATAAAAGTGTGTTTTTTGCCTAGCAGCTGCTGTGGTTAAGCCCTTTTTAGTTAACCTTCTTGGGAGTAGTGGCAAGTGTTACAGTGGCACTTGAACAGGGACCTACTGGTAGCTGCAGGCTAATGGGGCTGTATTTTGTTTATGCATGTTAATTACTTTTCCTCAAGTATACCGGGTAACAGTAAGCAATAAAATTAACTTGACAACAGCTTTAATAATTTTATTTAGAATAGGCATTATTTGTTTACTACTTGATAGCTTTGCTGGTAAGGCCATGGCCGCATCTGATGTTGAGCTTGATGATTTATCTCTTGTGACTCTGGAGCCTGACTTTACTGCAGGTCCCTTTGTGACACGCCGAGAACCTATGCAAGACATAATCCATACCCTCAGTCAGCTCTATATGGGATCCGAAAATGAGAGTGAGGAAGAGGAAGATGATCTGGCAGAGGAGCCACTACCTCCACCTCCACTACAAGAAGAAGAAGATGAAAGTTTAGTAACTCTTCTCAGGGCAGGAAGGAATAGACAGCTTGAAACAAAGATGGAAATCCTGGTAAGTGAAGTGCAGCAACGCTGCAATGAGGTGGAAAGTCAGCTCCAAGTGTTAAGACAGCAGCAAAGGAGCCAAGCTGATGCCTGTGAATATCGCCATCAGGAGGCAGTCAGGAAAATGGCTGAAAAGGTGGAAAAGGTTGTGTCCGACTCAAAGAAGCTACTGAGGAGCAAATGAAAACATTGGGGCAGTCACTGATTGACTGTCTAAAGAGGAGAGACACTCAACTGAAGTAAATGATTTGTGCTGAGCCGCTCGTTACCTCTACACCTGGTACCCATAGTTCTATGACAACTCCACTCTTCTCTTCGGTGCGCCAAGCTTCTGCCACTTGCTCATACCCCATTCAGTATAAAGCACCAATCAAACTCAAATATCCAAGCTTTGGCAGCAAAGAAGGTAAGAATCCGGTAACTTTTATTGAACGTTGTGAAGAATATCTGGCAAATTCATCCACTCAGTGACCCTGAGGTTGTAGCCACCCTATCGTCTGTGTTAACAGACACTGTTAAGGACTGGTGGTTGGCCAAAAGGAAACGTGTACAGACCTGGCATCAGTTTAAAACTTTAAGGAAGTAGGAAGTAGAGAGGAGGATACGAGAGGAGGAAGCAGAGCCAAAATGAAAATATAAGTACATTTGCTTTTCAGTATTGAGCCTTGTGTTTGAGGTGGAGGCCCATGATGACAGATTAAGAAGTATTGCAAGCCATCCTCAGAAATTGTAATTGTAATCCGTGGATGAGCTGGTGTGAGTGGGAACATTGGTGGAGACTTAATAGAAGAGAGGACTTTTTGCAGACAACAACAACAGCAGCAACAAGAGAACAAAAAGTGTAGGGAACCTGGCAAACCTTCACAAGGTCAGGCTCGAGGACACAATTTTGCAGTCTGTGTTTTGTAGCCCACAGGGTACAGAAGTAAGATCTCTATCTTAGAAGGTGCTAATCCGTAAGTAGCTCTCTGAGCCTTCTATAACAAGCATTTGAGGACCCCGGTATTAGTGCCCCCTGACTTTACCAAGCCGTTTAAAGTTTAAACAGATGCCAGTGATGTGGGGCTAGGAGCAGTGTTAACACAGGAGTCTGACGAAGGAGAATGTGATAGCGTATGGATCTCGGCTACTACATGGTGCAGAAAGAGCCTCAGTATCTAAGAAGGAGTGTCTGGCAGTGGTCTGGGTTGTGGAAAAGTGGAGAAGGTACACTTTGAGATAGTTACTGACCATGCTGCTCTCACCTGGGTGTTTAACCACCCCCGACCTTCCTCTCGCCTAACCAGATGGGCAAGGCTTTGATTTTACAGTGAGTTATCGAAGAGGACAATGTAACATGGTACCAGATTCTCTGTCTCAGAGTCTGTTAGTGATGAA
This sequence comes from Parotocinclus haroldoi, assembly GCA_034779995.1. Classification (NCBI taxonomy): domain Eukaryota; kingdom Metazoa; phylum Chordata; class Actinopteri; order Siluriformes; family Loricariidae; genus Parotocinclus; species Parotocinclus haroldoi. The sequence continues at coordinate 31,066 of JAUZST010016066.1, read as the reverse complement.
TGTAATCCCCTTGCAGTGTTTCAGGCCAAACCGGATCCCAGTCTTCCGGTCAGTTGGGAGGAGATAGGAAAAGGTCAAAAGGCAGATGCATCTGTGCAGTCAGTGTAGGATACAGCTAGATCTCTGCCAGTTGATCCCACTCAGGTGGGACTATTCATTATGTCATACAGAACGACTACTTGTATAGGAGTGTTCCTAACAAGCAACAAGGGTGTACACTGCAACTGGTCATACCAACTGACCTCAGAACTCAGTACCTCCAGTTTGCCCATGACAACCCGTTGAGTGGTCACCTGGGACAGATCAAGACATTGCAGAGGTTGCTGAATGTAGCATATTGACCAGAAATTCAAAAAGATGCCTGGAGTTACTGCAAACAATGTATAACTTGTCAACAATATAAGCGGCGAACAACCAAATTGTCTGGGCATTTGCAGTCCACACCCATCACCGAACCAGGATACATGCTGGGGATTGATTGATTAATTGCCGCTGATGGGCCCATTCCCAAGGAGTGGCAGATTCCATTAATACCTTCTGGTCATCCTGGAATATTGTAGTAAGTGGGTGGAATTGTTCCCCATGAGGTCTGCTAAACATCAATATCAATAGCCAACATTTTATTTGGAGAGATATTCACCTGCTGGGGCACCCCGGTCTACCTGGTGTCTGATAGAGGTCCCCAGTTCACCTCGCATCTTTTAAACATGGCTTGTTGGCAGTGGGGAGTCATCCAAAAGCTTACTACTGCGTATCATCCACAAACTAACCTCACCGAAAGAGTCAATTAAACCCTCAAAACAATGATTGCATCCTATGTCAAAGATAATCACCGTACCTGGGATAAGTGGCTGCCGGAATTCAGGTTCGCAATTAATACAGCCTGGCAAGAGAGCACTCGATATACTCTGGCCAAAATAGCCCTGGGACGTAAGCTTAAAGGGCCTCTAGAGTGCCTAGCACATCATTCCCCTGTACCTGAACATGTAGCTAGCAGGTGGTAGAATGACAGCAGGAGATGTTAGAGAAAGTAAGAAACAATGTGGCTAGAGCCCAAAGTCATCAAGAAAGATATTATAATCTCCAGATATTATAATCTCTCAGAGGCCTTTCAGGAAGGAGATGTTGTCTGGGTTCGTACTCATCCATTGTCTCGTGCAGAGGATGTGTTTATGGCCAAGCTAGCCCCAAAGTGGTGTGGACCAGCCAAAGTGCTAAAGAAAATGAATAGGGTAAACTATAGGTTTGGGTTCTTGTGTAACCCGGGTCAAGTGGATATCTATCATGTGGAGAATTTGAAGAGGAACTACAGCATAATTAAGCCTTTATTGTAATTTGGGGTGGGTGCAGCAGTAGTGGTTCTCTGCTACATTGCGGTACCTTCCTAAGCTCTAGGGGTCAGGAGTCTACTTGGCTCTTATTCAGTAAAGGCAGGTTATTTGTACAAGATATACAGCTATCTGTCCTGTTTTCCCTGTTGAGAAGTGGATTACTCAACCAAGGTGGTTAATAAGCATTCATGTTATAAAGCTTATAAATGTTATAAAATATTTGTATTTATGTCTGTTTGTTTTTGTCTGTTTGTATGTTCGTATTTATGTGTATTTATCTGTGTTTTGTATAGAGAGGGTTTTTATTCTGGGGGCAGTTGATGTCTTACTTTGGTACATATTGGGATATTGTTTGTAACCTTTGCATGGGTACCAGGATTATTCATGTGCACAGTCAAGCATCAGTATGGCTGAAGGGGACTTTTTCAGCAGAGTTTGCAAGCCTGCCTCCATGTGGGTCATCTTTGTGTGGAAGATCTATAATCCTCAGCAAGAATTGGGTGAGCTTGCTCCAACTATGTGAACTGAAAAGGACACTCCGGGAAATACTAAAAACATTTTTGGATGGGTTCAAATGGACTGAAACGAATGAAAACAGTGGGAATATGGATGGTATGGCAGCTGCTGTGGTAGTTAACCTTGTTGGAAGTAGTGGCAAGTGTTACAAGAAGGCTCAAGTTTAATGCCCTCATTGTCCTCATATTCCTGAATGTACTCAGTTGTAGTGACTTTGTCGATATCCCAGGGTGGATATCTGGAACATTTTGATATATAGTCCTTGAAAAGATAATTTCATGTATTTGAAAGTTTCATACCTCAAGTACTTTAAGACTTTGTAGCCTTTTTTGACAGCTTTACAATTTTGGGGGTACCTGAATGAACATATTCGTTTTTTTATCGCATGTCTTACACAGGTAACAACAGGATTCTTTTGACTTGATAAGGAAGAACTGATGCCCACATAACCCCTAGGAGGTAATCTGGGAATGGCAAAGTAATTTTTGAGGGGTTCAAAGTCACAGAAGACCGCTTCAGTATGGCCAGCAGGGTATCTCGTAAAATTACTGATGTGGCATAGAGGCTCGTGAAATCAAAGTAGTCGATTTTCTCAGCTATGCAGTGTAAGTGCAATGTGTTGGGTTGACCACCAAAAAGAGCATCTCGCCAGTTCATAAGTTCTGGAAAGTCATGCTCTTTAAAAAGGTTTTACACCTTTTGTCGTTGTACACCATTTAATTCCATTCATGTTCCCATAGCACTCCAACATGTATTTCCTGCATGTGACTCTATGATAGATATCAACAAAAGGTGCCTTTTTGAGACTTGCAGAGAAACATTTACCACATCCATAATAGTAAAAATTTGAATCCTAAAATATAGAAATCTCTATGCACTAAACAAGCCTTGTCGAGCCCTTGTCGGATAGGTAATTTATTTGTGGTGGCGTAATTTGTCTGTGGTATTTGAACCATTGAATAGCGGGTGTTCAAGATTATTTCTGATTGTTACTGTAGTGATCCGCCAACAGAATGGCGCCAATATGTTTTTCACCAGGAACATGGTTTGACATATTTTCATACAGATGGAAGCAACTGTCCTCATTGAAACAGATCGACGTTGGTACTTTGGTTACTGTACAATGCTATCAAACTGTAATACTTGGGGTCAAGGTATGGTCCTATGTAGTTATGATGCTTCAGTGTGTTACAGAAGAGAGAGAAATGGTCTTTCTTTTTTTCAGAGAAACCGATTACTTGCCCTTTAGGCATTTTACTGAACTTTATCAGCAGAAATTAAAGACTGTCGATGTAGACTTGATTAAAGTATTCATCGATAAAATGCAGGATTTTGCCACTTTGAGATGGATTTTACTCTTTTCACAAGATGATTTAACAGAAATCATAGATTCTCACTTTATGAGTGATAGTTATAGCCTGTTTTTTTGCAATTGTATCTTTTTTTAAAAAGGCTGTGACACAATATTCCCCTTTAGCAAACCAAGTCCTCCTGTAAAAACCTATGCAGCATAAGTAATTTTGTCCCTGCATCCTGCCTAGCCTCAAAATAATAGAAAATGCATTTTTGTGCAAGTTTTTCCTCTTGGGAAGGCTGTATGAAACATTCATGATCTGGAACAGGGAGCTTCATATTTAGGCCACATATGTTGGACATAGGAGTTGAACAGTTGTGTTGATTAGTTAAAAAGGTTATTTCGTATGAAAATATTACATTGACTGCAGTAAAATGCTTCTTGACATAATGAATAGGGTACGTCGCTGCTTAAAAATGCCTATTGAAGCAACATTTTGCCCTACAGAAGCTCCTACATTCTGAACACTGGATGATGTTTTTGCAGAATTTGCAGAGGAATGGCACTCCCAATAGTCACAATACATCGTAGCAATGGTTGTCATGTAGAAATAAATAAAATGTTTGTCACTGTTACCCTGACTTGTTTGTACAATATAAGACAGCGATTTTACAGTTTAATCTTCCTAACTCATTTGTAGGTATTACATGCATAAAATACTAGATAAATTTGTTTATTGCATCAAGAGTTGTTGACTTCGTCAGGAACTTCTATTTAAACAAAATAAAATAAAAAAACAAATTTACTAAATTATAAAAATGTTCTTGTTAAAATTATGACCTTTCTCTTGTTAGGGTCAGTTTCGACCCAGGTACAATATAATATTAGAACACAATAATAAGTCCCAAAACTGAAATCATAAACGCGCTATAAACTAAAAGCCCACAGCCAGCTCTATCTCCAACCACTTGAGGTTGAGTTACGGGCTTCTATCTTTGCCTGTTTCACAAAATAGGAACACGGACAGACATGTCCAGGCATGTACGGCCAAATCAGTGTATTGCTTTGTTGCAAAGTTGTTGCTTTGCAGAGTGTACATCTCTAGTTTACAGCACAGAACAATGAGAAGAAGAATTAATGTAAGCCAAATTTTGGATCATATCTTTGTTGATAATGAGTCAGAGGACACAGCCGAATACTGATACAGATGCTGCAAATGTCATTAAAATGACCCCTGGGATCACAAGGTCTGCTGTGATAAGAGTGACATCTAGACCTGTATTGTCTTGATTATGAAAAGTCATTATTGCTATTACACCTTGAAGGACAAAACGTCCATGGTAACGTGTGGAATGATATTCATGAGGCCTTGACATCTACATTGGTGTTCATCTCCTTGCTGGAGTGTACAAATCCAGCAATGAGGCCACTGGGACATGTCGACAGGCAGGAATATTTTCCGGGAAACAGTGTCACTTCAAAACTTTCAAATGATATCAAGAGTCCTCATATTTCACAACAGAGACACCAGAGCAAAATCTGACAAACTTTCACCCATCAGGGACGTATGGGAGAAATGGGTGCAGCTTCTTCCACTGATGTTTAACCCAGGGCCAGAGGTGACAGACGTATTCTCCCTTTCCATGGAAAATGCACCTTTCAACAATACATGACCAGTAAGCCAGGCAAATACAGCATAAAAATCTAGGCAGCCTGGAATCTACAGATTTACACAGGCACGTCTGCAAATGGCATACCTGAAAAAGAAAACAAGGAAAACATGCAGTCCTCAACAAGTCACAATAAGTCAGCAGTAAGTCACCACATTACTTATGACATTTTTACCAGCTATGACCTTAAACAAGAAATTCTAAGGAGGAAACTCTCCATGGTCTGTACAGTAAAATAGTAAACTTGTTTCAGGTGAAGAACAAGGTTCCACTTTCCTCAAAAAATGACAGGATGTGATACTGACGTCCACTCTTCACAAAGATGCAGCTGTGTCATCAGGAAGTGACAAAAAGCCCATAAGGCCAGACTTTTTTATTGCTTGTTTCGAGACAATCATATTTGAAGAATACAAAAAAAAGTTTTGTTCGCATTAATTTTGATGAGTTTTACGCGTGTTTATTACCAACTGAAAGAGCTTGTCAAAGCAGAAATTTCAATGATTTAGAGTATAACAAGGCTGACGTTGGCTTCTTATTGTCTAACTTCTAATTATGATTTTCCTGTCCTGTTGCATTACATAAAAAGGCACATAGAAAAAAAAAACTAAATCTTTGTAAATTCATTGTGACACTGTATATATACAAACATGTAACACTAAACCTATATGCATTGCTGAATCTAATTCAACTATCCATGTGTTGCCTCTAAGGCATTTATTTTGTTTATCTTCATTGTTTGTTTCTAAAGAAGCTATTTATATGCATTTTTTATAGCAGTAATAGGGTAAATCATCTGAGAAGCTTATATTTTGAAGACCAAACTGTTCGTGATGTCACTCCCTTGTTCATACTTTATTTCGGTTAGTTCTGAGAGGGAAACCTGAAATGCTGTTCGTGCCTCGAGGTTTTTCCGTAGCCATTCACTCGTGACATTGTTCAGGCAACGCTGTAAGTGTGCATATTTTATGATTAGAAGACTATAAAATACATAAATAGCAGAGATTTCACAAATAACTAATTTCACTTGTAATTTAGAGAGGTTCTTTTACATGTTAAAAATAGCACTATGCTCATGCTCATTACTGGTGCTAAAGGTACATACAAGATGTAAATTCATATTGTTGTTTCATGATACAGTATTTATTTTACCATTTTGTATTTACTTTAACTGCAGTTTTCACCGCTTGTCAGTTGAAGCTCAGCGAGTAATAGGTCAACTTTATTCGGACTCCTGTGTTCATTGACAAAGGTTTAGCTTGGTGTTTAATCAGAGTTGCTACACTCTTCTACAGAACACTATAGTGAAAAGGCGGCACTCAATGTTCCAAAGTGTTCAAGATGGCAAGCAATAAGTCGTCAGTGTTGAACGCCAAGAGCAACATGACATCAGCGTCATCAATGAGCGCAGCTTGCACCAGAGATAAAGCAGAAGCTGCTAAAATAAGAGCACCATATGCTAGCCAAGAGGTTAAATTAAAACTGAAAAAGGCTGCCAGAGAAGCAGAAAGTAAAACAAGGGAAGTTCAAAATTAATTAGAAGCTACCAGAATTGAGACAGAGCTAGAAGTGCTGACATTGAATCGTGAAGCAGATACAGCCATTGCTGAAGCGCAAGTGTTGGAAGATGTTGCAGAAATGCATGATATTTTGGGAAATGTGAGATCTTAATCAGAAGAAAGGCTTAGACAGCAACGTACTAGTGAATATGTTTACTCCCAAAATGATCAGGATCTTTCCACACCAGCACCAGTCCCACCTGTTAAACCCCCAGACCACGCTGAATCACAAGCTAGTTTTAGAACATGGCATCCACCTGGCCACATACCAGAATTCCGACTGACAAATAAGAAGTCAGAGTTTGAAAGTGATGTTGAGTTACATCCGCCCGCACCAAACTTGTCGGAACTGACAAGAGACGAGACAATTACATCGAAAAATTAATCCCTTGCACATACTTTTGTTCTCAATCACTAACACACCAACATATGCTTTAAGCTAGTTTGTGACCCCCCCTATGACCAAATGGCTAGGAAAAGAGTCTAGCGAACAAATGAGTTGCATAAGCGCAGTGCATGTAAACAATGCCGATCTAGCCCTATGTAAGGCGTGGCAAAGGCTGCGTGACTGTTATGCTACCCCTGAGATAATTGAGCAGTTATTGTTTCAAAGACTAGATGGTTTCCTAAGGATTGCAGCCAAATGCCACCTCAAGTTACGTGAACTTGGAGATTTGCTTATGGAAATACAAGGTGCCAAGGCTGCCACTGGGCTGTCATATTTAGACACCTCCATAGTGGACAAGCTTCCACATGGGCTCCAAGAGAAGTGGGTGTCATCTGGGTCATGGTACAAAGAAGAGAACAATGGTCGCTTCCCTCCTTTTAGCTTTTTCTGTAACTTCGTGTGTCAAGAGGCGAAAAACGAAATGACCCGAGCTTTATTCGTCAAAGTAGTATCGCAAACCCCACAAGACCGGACAGGTTACCTCTAAAGAGCTTTAACACCAACAAATCTATCACAGTTCACAAAACAGACATTTCTACAATCAGCAATGACCCTAACAAGAACTACCCACTGCATGACAAACCACACTCGCTTAAAAAATGCAGGACATTCAGAAACAAGTCAATCGACGACAGGAAGGCCTTCCTAAAACAGAAAGGAATATGCGTCAAGTGTTGTGCTTCAACTTCTCATCATGCAAAAGACTGCAAATACTTTAAGTTCTCCTAGTGTGAAATAACCTACCATGAGGCAGCCATGTACTCTGGCCCACAACCTTAACCTACCAAGGCTCCTCCACCGTTACAGGAGAATGGCGGGGAGAAAGAGGATGGTTCTGACGTAGCTGATGTCAGAACTAGCTGTACAGAGGTTTGTGGCCCCAGTCACTGTGGTCGTTCATGCTATAAGATCTGTCTGGCGATGGTCTACCCCAAGGATTTGCGCACAAAGCCATTAAAGCTTATGTAATCTTGGATGATCAGAGCAACCGCTCTTTGGCCAGACCAGACTTCTTTGAGCAGTTCAGTGTGAAGAGTAAACCACTCTTGTACCATCTTAGAACATGCTCCGGCATCGTGGAAACATTTGGCAGGAAGGCAGAAGGATTCCAGATGGAGTCATTGGATGAGAGATTGGATCTTATCTCTCTTCCACCACTATTTGAGTGTCCTGAAATCCCAAACAATCGAAAAGAAATTCTGACACAGAGTGCAGTTCTGCTTCATCCTCATCTCCATCACATAGCCAAACACATTCCCAATCTGGACCCAGAAGTGGCGATACTCCTGCTACTCGGAAGAGATGTGCTCAGGGCACACAAGGTCAAGCAAGTCAATGGGACACACAACGCTTCCTTCACACAACGTCTCGATCTAGGCTGGGTGGTGACAGGAGAAGTGTGCCTAGGTAACGTGCATAAGCCGACAGTTGGCACATTTAAAACTCATGTGCTAGACAAGGGTCGCCATTCCATTTTTCAGCCTTGTATGAGTTTCATGCAGGTCAGTGAATCACAGCCGAGGTTCAGTAAATTTAGCAAAGTGCCAGAGAGTATGCTTGGACACGAGTTTTTGACCAAATTGAACATAATAACAAACCTGCCCCTTAGATAGAAGACATCCTCATTCTAAAGATCATGGACACAAACATTCACAGAGACTGCACCAACAGTTGGGTTGCCCCATTGCCATTCAAAGCGTCACGCCAACGTTTATCTAATAGGTTCATGTTTTTGTTTTTCGCTGTCCCCTGCTGTAGCCATTTATGGTCTGCAAAAAGCCATTGCGGAAGCTACTCAAAGGCATGGAGCATACACAGTGAAGTTTATGTAAAGACACTTTTACGTAGACAATGCCTTGGCATCTCTACCATCTGAAGCTAAAGCTATCGACCTGCTCAAAAGGACGCAGACTTCACTTGCTGAATCGAACCTTCGCTTGTACAAGTTTGTGTCGAACAGTCCGACAGTCACTGGAGCTTTCCTACCTGAAGATTGTGTTTCAGTCATCAAGGATTTGGATTTCAGTGAAAAAACGACACCCATGCAACGCAGCTTGGGTTTGCTATGGGAGATCAGAACGGACACATTCACATTCTCAGCAATAACTGTTTTCAAACCTTTCACCCAACGCTCTACTGTCAACAGCATCTTTGATCCCATGGGGCTGTTAGCACCCATTACGATCCAGGGAAGAGCTCTTCTCTTACTTCGCAACTAACGGACTGGGATACACCTCTCCCAGAAAACAAGCTGAAGCAATGGGAAATTTGGAGAGATTCTCTTCAAGTCCTAAAGGAGCTTCATGTGCCACGCACATACACATCAACATCGCTTATCCAAGCTGTCCATACTGAGTTGTGTGTATTCTCGGATGCCTCGACCATGGTCATTGGAGCTAATGCTTATTTAAGAGCCATTCAGGAAGACGAAAATGTAGAAGTAGGATTTGTTATGGGCAAAGCCAAATTAGCACCTCTGTCTGAACCCACAATCCCAAGGCTCGAGCTCTGCGCTGCTGTACTTGCTGTGGAAATGGCAGATCTCATCCGCGAAGAACTAGATCTGAAATTGGATGCTATCAAGTTCTACACAGTAAGGTGGTGCGAGGGTACATTAATAATGTGGCAAGATGCTTTTACACCTACGTCCACAACAGAGTTCAACGTATCAGACAGTCCTCTGAACCAGCGCAGTGGCATTATGTATGCACGGAAGAAAACCCTGCAGATCATGCATCCAGATCTTTACCTGCATCGCATCTTGGACAGAGTTCCTGTTTCACCGGACCTTCATTCCTGTACCATACATCTGTAAAAACAACACGATCAAGTAAGACGTTTGAGCTCATCGAACCAGAAAATGACTCTGAGATTCGGCTAAATGTACCCATGTGCAGGAACCTGTATTTAATCCTAACTGCTTGCAGCGCTTCTCCACCTTCATCTCTCTACAGCGAGCGGTGGCATTCCTTATTCATATGGCGAGATCCCACAAACATCCCAACAAAAAGGGCAAGTGCTCAGGATGGCACATATGTCACTTACCTCGTACTGTGGATGAAATGGCTCAAGCAAAAGATGTTATTCTGAAAGCAGCACAAAGGCAAGCCTTTGCAAAAGAGCTGTCAGCCATCCAAGCAAACAAAGTGGTGCCCACAAACAGTCCTCGGCATAAGCTCAGTCCAATCTTAGAGGGTGATCTCATCTGTGTTGGAGGCAGACTGAAACAATCTCAGCTTGCATGTGAAGAAAAGAACCCAGTGATCCTAGCCAAGGACAGTCACCTTTCCCTACTGCTTGTACGACATAACCACGAGCAGGTGAGACATCAGGGCCGGCATCTTACAGAAGGAGCAGTAAGAGCAGCTGGACTGTGGATTTTGGATGGTAAGCGACTGATCAATTCCGTCCTCCACAAATGCATATCCTGCCAGAAGCTGCGCAGGAGAATGGAAGAGCAACGTATGGCTGACCTACCACCAGAACGTCTCATGGTCTGCCCTCCCTTCACGTATGTTGGGATTGTTGTCTTCGGGCCTTGGTCCATTGTCACCGACACACCAGAGGAGAACAGGCAGAGAGCAAACGGTGGGCCATAATATTCTGTTGTTTGAGTTCAAGAGCTGTCCACATTGAGCTGATTGAGTCTATGGACACATCCAGCTACATAAACGCTCTAAGGCGTTTCTTTGCAATCAGAGGCCCAGAAAGACAACTCCAGTCTGATTGTGGCACTAACTTCATTGGAGCTAGCAAGGAGTTGAAAATGGACAATACTGTACAAGGGTACCTTGTCAACCAAGGATGTAGCTGGAACTTCAGACCACCGGATGCTTTCCATTTGGGAGGTTCATAGGAACAGATGATTGGTGTTGCCAGGAGAATTCTTGATTCAATCCTCCTACAGCAAAAGGGTCACCTAACCCACGAGGTGCTGTCAACATTTATGGCAGAAATCACTGTCATCATCAATGCACTCATACCTCATACTTGTCTCATACCTGTGTCTACAGACCCACAACATCCTTTTATCCTCTCACCAGCCATGCTCCTTACACAGAAAGCAGGAGTTCCACCTCCTCCAGGTGATTTCACGGGCAAAGACCTTTACACGAAACAATGGTGGCAAGTTCAAGCTTACGCAAATCAGTTTTGGAGCCATTGGAGCCAAGAATACCTACCATCCTTACAGCAAAGACAAAAATGGACAGTGCCACGCAGAAACCTTCAAGTGGGGGATCTGGTTCTCCTTGGAGACAAACAGACTGTTCGCAACTGCTGGCCCATGGCCGTAGTCACAGCGCGGTCTTGCCTGGAAAGGATGGACTCGTGAGAAAGATTGAAATAAGGACGGCCGATCAAGGCGATGCAAAAACCTTCCTCAGGCCAGTTGCAGAAGTAGTTCTTCTTTTGCCCAAAGACTGATTCGAGGACTGTTGTATGGGACTCCTTTAAGTTCGTAGTGGCCTCACATAGGCCAGATGGGTAGTGTGTTGCCTCTAACGTTTTTATTTTGTTTATCTTTATTGTTTGTTTCTAAAGAAGCTATTTATATGGATTTAAGTTTTGATAGCAGTAATATGGTAAATTAGTATAGGGGTAGGGGTAGAATAGGTCCTCAGCCCCCTCTGGCTGCTCGTAAAAGGCGAGTAAATGAGGCGCCTTGCTTGCCGTGCGATCTGTGTCTGCGGAGAAAGGGATCCTGGTGTTTGAGGGGAGTGGTGGTTGCGGCTACCATATTCCCCAACATAGCAACTTTGGCCCTGACTTCGCATAGATGGGAGGTTGGAGTAGCCCGCTCCAATGAAGTGGCTGGTCAGGACTTGCCCTAGGTTGTAGCTCCTATGAGATCCCTAGAAGGTGCTAACCATATGAGTGGACAACCTACATTTCCAACAAATGACCAGGAGATGGCCAGTGGTTGTTGTTGGGGAAAGTTTTGAATCTTTTGTATTATTAATCAATGTATAATCAATATTACTGTTCTATCCTATAATTTGTTCTGAACCTAGTATATTAGCATTACATATAAACATGCTGAACTGTATGTGAAAGAAAGCTTGAAGGTGCTTGAAGCAAGAGAGTTGCTTTAGATAAAGATTAACGGTTTAGCCCTCTTCAAGGATGTTGATATGAGACACCTGTTGGAGGCCTGTTTGTTATGTCTGAGGCCACAAAGGAGGAGAAATGATGTGCATAAAAAACATTGCTTGTGTAAAATTGTTACCCACACATTGCTGATGTCCTCGGTGTTGTGTAGGATCCTCTGCAGAGAAATAAATCTTAAATCCTTTTGCTCAGCCTGCCTTTGTCTTGGTTTATGTAGCAAATTTCCACAACAAAATGGTGCTATGAGCAGGGTAGCACTAGCTGAGAGGAAGATAAGCCTCCCAAGAAGAACGGACTGACCATACAGTCCCTCTCAACTCCACTTTTAAGGTCTGTGCGACCTGGAGAAAGAGGACTTCTCTCTCAGTGAACTGCAACCCCTGCAAGGGAAAAGAGAGGGACTGTGATAGCCTAGAGGTTACTGGACTCTGGACCAGAAGGTCCAGGGTTCAAATCCCACCTCTGCCAAGTTGCCACAGTTGGGTCCTTGAGGAAGACCCTTAACCCGCAATTGCTTGGATTGTAAGTCGCTCTGGATAAGGGTGTCTGCTAAATGCTAGAAATGTCAATGAAATGTCAAAAAGAACCACTGTGGAAACTTCAGAAACAGACAGGTGGTGAATTTTGGATTAAGGATTTTTTTTGAGTACCATTATCTGTGTGAGGTGGTAAAAGGATATAAACTGTGTGTTTGATCCAGCATCCAGATGTAAATACTATTATCTGTGTGAAATAGTATAAGAAGGTTAAACTATGTGTTTAATCCAGGTTCGGTCGCTCCGGACAAATAGTAATACAAATGGGTCACACACCCACCGTGCACCGTAAAATTCCTATTTACGGTCAATGAATAAGACATATGAAAACTACGAGTCTAGATAGCTGCGACCATATTAATGATTGGATAAAGTATACCTATTTTCCAACTGCGGGAACCTTGGACCTAGCAGAATTAATCGAGTTTAAGAGGAAGCTGCAAAAACAGCAGGATTGTTATGATAAAGCAACTGAATGGGTAAAAGAAAGGTGATTGAGTAGAATACCTGAGAACTTCCCATGAAAGCCAAATTGGCATGCTTATGGTAAATGGAGACGGGCAGCACAGAGTATTTTACAACATCCTTGATGTGTCTGCATACAATACATTTGTGTTGTGGACCCATATTCACATGGAACTCAAACACAATAAAAACAAGTGTAGGGTGTTTATTGAGGAGATAGGAAGATCCATTGTCAAGGTGCACATTAAGCAAAGGAAACTGAAAGGTGCCCCAAGACCCAACCGTTGCAGCCTTGGTCAGATAGTTGCAGATTTCACCAAGCACTCCGTCCACACCCACAGCAACATGAAGAGCATGTTCCTTTTGAGGGTCGATAAACAATCAGAAAAAAATGCTCTGCATAGCTTATTTGAGCATAGTTATAAAATATTTAAACTGGAAGACACCGCTGTTTAACTCAACCTTTTATGTCAAAAATTCACAACAATGCTACAAATCCATAGAGTCCAAAACGCTTTCCATATAGTTCTTCATTGTCACTGTTACTGATTTCAGTAACTTCAGTGGGTTGGTTGAGAAAGAGCAAATCGGATGATTAATTCCATTTGATCCTTCTGTAAAAGTACTACCCCAACACCAACTATACATGAATCCACTTCCAGCTTGAAAGCCTTTTTAAAATCTGGTGCTGCAAGCACTGGAGCATGACACAGAAGTGCTTTTCTGCTGTCAAATGCATGTTGGTATTCTGCTGTCCAGGTAAACAACTTGGATGGGCTTAACAATGTTGTCAAAGGTACTTGCCAGTACCCCTTCAGCAGGTCCAGCTTGCTTCCAAACTGAGCTTTACCCACATTATCAATGCAATCCTCCATTCTCGGTAGAGAGTAGGAGTCTGGCACTGTCACAGCATTAACCCGTCTGTAATCTGTGCAGAAATGGAAGGACCCATCTGGTTTTGGAAACAGTAGACAAGTGGAACTGGGGCTACAACTAGGCTTTGCAAGACCATTTTCTAATAAATAACCCACCTCCTGTCGCTCTCTCTTTTAACTGCATTTATACTGTACTCAGGTTGCTTTATCGGCACTGCCGAAGTAACCATGATTTCATGCCACAAGACATTAGTACGGGAAGGGACTGGACATCCTGGAAGATTGATGGAAAGTCTCGAATCAAAGCTTGCTCTTCCCGTCGTTGAACATCAGGCAAGTGACCTATAAGTAAAGACAACTTTGACAATATTTCAGAATTAAGAAAACAACCACTCTAACATGAGTCATTACCCAACTGTGAGATATTGAGGTCTTCAACCTCAGACTGAATTGTGGCAGTTGTAAGCACTGGGATCCTGTCAGCTTCAGAAGGATTATCAGCTACGTGAGGGTTTGTCTCCTTGATATGCCTGTAACATGTTTATATGACACACCTGTGTCTTATGTCGGCGATCTGGAGTACAGATGATCACAGAGATCATAATCTGTATCACTGAGCCTCTCCTTAATCGAGTAAGGACCAGAAAACTTAGCGGCCAATGAAAAACCAGGCACAGGGAGCAATATAAACACATCATTTTTGGAACTTACGAAACACTGCTTTCTGATCAAAATGCTGCTTCATCTTTCTTTAAGGCATCTCGAGCCACAGCACACACTTTATGTAAATGTTCTGAACTCACTGACATAGTTCAACAAATTGTGCTGTTTCTCCCCCTCAGCTAAGAAAGTCTCCTTGAGGAGTTTCAAAGGACCTTGCACTGTCCAATGTCCAATGTCCAAACACTAAGTGGGCAGGACTGAAACCCAGCAATTCCTGTACTGTTTCATGTACTGCAAACAAGACCAAGGGTACCCCCTCATCCCAATCTTTTGCAGTCTCCAAACAATATTTGCTGACTTCCAGGACACAAGGCAAAAGAAGTTGAACTTGGAACATCCGATTCAGTCAAGAACGTTTCCGACAGGTCAATCTCATTATCCTTCTGATAAGCTTTAGCACGGGTGACCACACAGGTAGGGAAAACTTTGGGGTATTTGGAGAACAATACATCTGACATGGAAGATTCCCCAACCTTTTCTGTTACCTCTAAAACAGGCACCACTTTGTCTCCAGCCAGGTCATTACACAGGATAACGGTTATCCACTGGTAAAGACCCACATACTGCAACTCTTGAGTGTACTTCCCACTCACCAAGTCAGAATACAAATGTATGTAATGAAACAGAATCATGACATACTTCATTTCGATTCCCTTAAAAACAACATATGTCCCGCAAAATTATTTATCTGAAAAGGGCAGAATGCTTGCAAGCACAAAATACTGCATCGCACCGGTGTCACAAAGAATCTGAACAGGGACTTTGTTCTGTTCTTCACCCTCCAGAGAAAGAGTTTAACGGAACACTAGGTGGGTCCTCAGCAAGGGAGAAAAATGTGTTAACCAATGCAAGACTTTGACTTTTTCCAGAGACTTTCGGGCTCTTTCTTGTTTCTCCTTCAGGACCAGACAGTTTGAGACAATATGGTATGGTTTGTGGCAATAAAAACAATAGCCACGGAACACAGAGTTTTTCTCTTACCAGATCCCAACTTTGAGTGCTCTACTTTCATGTCTGAAGAGCCCACTCGAACCGGCTTAAACACAGTCTTGTGTGTCAGCCACCAAAGAAACCTTTCTCTCATTGAATTATATCACAATATGCTAGGGATACTATTTTTAAATTCCTCCAGGAGAAGCTGTTGCAAAGAATTTACATCAGTAACATTGTTGGCCTGACACCACTTGTCAAACAGCACTTCCTTTTCTTGTGCAAATCAAACAAAAGTCTGATTAGAAGAATTTTTAAGACTTCTGAACTTCTGCCAGTAAGCCTCATACACAAGTTCATAAGCTCGCAATATGGCCATCTTGACATTGTCATACTGCAAACTGTCTTTTAAAGGTTACGACGAACACACTTCAATCAAATCAAAATTTATTTATATAGCGCTTTTTACAATGGAACACTGTTTCAAAGCAGCTTTACAATCTTATAGTATCTTAAAAGGCCCATCCCAAGTTGAGCAAGCCCATGGCGACAGTGGCAAAACTCTCTGAAAGTAGAAGAACGAAACCTTGGGAGGACCAAGACTCAAAAAGGGTCCCATCCTCCATGGGTGGCCTATATGTTAATTAGGTAAATACTTAAAACTATATTAAATACTAGTAATACTAAAATAAGGAAGTAATACAATTTATATCAATAATAATATTTAAGCTAGTAATAAACTAGGTAACAAAATAGATTTTAAAACAAAATAGATTTTAAAATCAGTCCTCAGTGGGAGGTCCTTGGAGGCACATCATCTCTTGACAACTAGATGATGGAGGGAGTTACTACTGAGTAAATGTAGTTACTTATGGGTGAGGAGTACAGAGTCGATTATCAATCACTGATGCCATGTGCAGCAACACTAACTATAGCAGCATAGCTAAAGGGAGAGAACCAGAAGTTAACACAGCCAAGAGGCAAGAGCCAACTTGAGCCATGCGTCATAGTCTAAATCTAACTAAAAGCCTGGATAAATAAGAATGTTTTTAACCTAGACTTACAAATTTGGAGACTGTCTGAATCTCTAAAGTAGGAAGTTTATTCCATAGCTGGGGGGCCAAGTATATGAAAGCTTTCCCCCCTATTGTTACTTATTTAATTCTAGGTACTGAAAGGAGCTCTGCACCCTATGAGCGAATTAGACACGCTGGATTATAAGATTCTAAGAGTCCACTCAGATAATGTGGGGCCAGACCGTGTAGAGCTTGAACATTTCCTGTGTTTTCCCAACAAGCTTACAATGCAAAAGCAAAGCCCATATCTCCTTGGGCCAACTTAAAGCAATTGCAATGCACTCAAATATACCAAAGTAGGTGTCTACTTCAAACTCTCTAAAAAGTGGGACCAGGGCAACGTTTTAGTCACGTCATACATGGAAGCAGAGGAGCTGGTAATGATGTGGGTGCAGTATAAACCTCACCCGCCTTATACGGAACCTGCAAGGTAATCTGGAAGGCTTCCACCTCCAACTCACGAAGTCGGATTTCTCGTTCAACTTCTAGTTCCATGCGTCGTATTGCTAATCTTAGTTCACTTTCTTTCTCACGTTCCAAAGCCTTTTCTTGGGCTTCAAACCAGCTGGTGTAGTGTCAGCCACAACTGACACCAAGGTATCCAAGACCCCCAATTCAATGAGTCCTTCACAGACTGTGGCTTTTATTTCTCTCTTCAAGAGATTTGTGGGATATAATTCACAACCTTTTAAATTAGTTTAAAAATATAAACTCCCAGAACAGGGAAAAACAGGACAAAGTTAAGGATCCCAGATGAACCCCCACTTATTATGATCCTGCCTGTGGCTCTCGTCAAAAAAAGAAAAGAGAAGGGGATAGGCAGAATTAACGCCTAATCCTTCACCAACACAGCCCAGAATTATCTAAACATATCCCCCACCTGACTGACTACACTGTACTACCTAAACAAAGGTACAATGGGTGGCACACGCTTCTTACCTGGGGTGTCCATACAAGGTATTGATCTACGTGCTGCAAAATGCAGGTGTGCGCACTTGCTTACCTGCTCTCTTCTCAAAGGTAGGAAAAGACAAACAGGCACGCTCCTTCCACAATCAGACAATAACACGCAGACCAAGGCACAACAGAAAGAAACACCAAACTCTCACTAGACAGAAACTACAACAACAGTGCGCCAGATGCTCTCTCGCCTCCTCCAGAACTGACTCTTCATCAAAGCAGAGAAACGTGAATTTCACAAGAGCATGGTGGTGTTCCTGGACTATGTTATTGAGCCAGGCAGGATTCGGGCAGACCCAGCAAAGGTGCGAGCAGTAGCCAACTCTTACAGGAGGTTCATCCACTGGTACAGCCAAATAGCCCTGCCGCTCACTTGACTCACTTCTCTCAACATACCCTTGTCCTGGTCCTCAGAAGAAAAGGGGCCCTTCAGGTGCATGAAAGAATTGTCCACCTCCGCCCTTTTCCTGGAGCAACTGGACCCGGCAATCAAGTTAAGTCAAGACAAACATTTTATGTAGCGCTTTTTAAAATGGAGCATTGTCTCAAAGCTGCTTTACAGAGTCACAATTTACAATATTATCTTAAAAGGCCAATCCTAAATTGAGCAAGCCTAGGGCGACAGTGCAAAGGAAAAACTCATTATAACTAAATGATGGAGGGAGTTATAGCACTCTGGCGGGACCCGGGCAAGCTATTAGGTTCTTCCTGTGCAGGCAGTGCTTTACGTAACTATTCCTAAATGACATGCCATCGTATTCAAAAAGGGCAAATCTTTGTTTTTTAAAGAGATTATGGCGCTTAAATTTAGTTATGCCAGCGACAGAGTTGACCGTCTCAACATTTCTGTCAGTTTCAATCAGAAAAGTAGACCAGATATCTGGCTCAGAGAAAAAGAAAGATAGTCTCCCATCCAAATTTGTCTTCTTCCGCCAAATTTAGTTTGTGATAGGTTTAGGCTTGTAGCTAGTCTGACAGAGGAAACTGTAGTGTTAGAGCCACACATCCAGACATTAGAGAAGGCTAGCTCAGTTTCTAGCTTAGCAAATCTGGATACCACAGGCATAGTTAGTGCCCCCCTCCCCCTCTCCGCCATCGCCCGCAGGGCAAGTGGGTGATGGTTCGGAATAAGTCTAGTCCACCAGAGCACCACTTTTCACTTTTCACCACCTGTTCACGTGTCCAACAGGTTTACCCTGCTCAGTGAAACACCCACTGAGCAGCCTGTTGACAGAGCTCTGGTTATAGGCAACTCTGTTTTGGGACATGTGAAACTAGCCACCCCTTTAGGGACACCAGCAGTTAGGGCTACATGCATCCTTGGTGAGCCAGTGTGCTGGACATATTAGGGAGCCTTAAGGAACTTCAGAGCTTCAGACCAGGCCTTTAGCTGGTTGTGGTCACTTAACTGTTGATTGTCCAAGTGGTGCTCTAAAAACAATGTGACAACTGGACTTGTTTTGAGGGTAAGCCTGGCCTCTTAGGATGGGATGGCCATCCCACCCAGGAGAGTGCTGTACTCATCTTCTGTAGTATTGCCCATAGTCTTATGACAGGATTTGTTAGGGACTGACTTTCCAGAGCAGGGGTCAGGCAGCAGGCAATTAGGCTTAACCCACTGCCTACTGGTAGTCATGAACCATCACCCAGATCAAACTTTATTAAAACTGTCTGTTACCCGCATCTGCCCCAAGCCTAAATGCACCCAAAAAGTCTGTATTAATAACCTCATTAGGATAAAAAACAGATAGCTCTTGTAGAAATAAGTGTAGTAATGGTCCAAGAACACAAATCTAGATCCTGCTGATATAAAGTAGTTAAAGGCACAAATAAACAACCTTTTGAAAATATAATCAAATTTAATATCTTAATCCACAGTGTTGAGTGAAAAGGTGAGTCTTTAGATGCCATTTGAAGATGGTGAGAGACTCCTTCATTCAGACATCCAGTGGAAGATTGGAAGATCGAAAGATCAGTGGGCCACCTGGGTGCCAGGATGGGCAAAAGTCTTGATGATTGGCATCCTTTACTCTTGTGTGGTGGGTCCAGACAAGCCAAGTTCATGTCATGGTAGATGTAAGGGACAGAGCATGGTTTGAAGAAGCTGGTCTGTTTTTTGGCTATGCAGACAATTGAGTTTTGAGCCTGATATGTAAGAATCGGAACTTTGGAAAGATATGAGAAAGCATAGGTAGAGTTCTTGGTTTAAATCCTATCTGAGTCACCAATACCAGTTTGCTTATGCAAATAATCAAAGCTCTAAGCTCTCAAAAGTGAAGTAGACAGTCCCTCAGGGTCTGTACTTGCCCATTGTTATTCTCCCTGTACATGCTAGCTTTAGGCTCAATTATTTGTAAACATGGTAGTAGTTTTTACTCCTAAGCAGATGCTACACAGTTGTACATATCAGCTGATCCAAATGATGGCCTTACAATCAGTAAAATTCAGAATTGTGTTGAGGAAATAAAAAAGATGTTGTTTAATTTCCGTTTACGTAAATCAGATAAAACTGAGGTTTTATTAGTTGGGCCCAAGATTGTGAAAGACAAGTTGACTACTTCTATCATAAATCTAGATGGCTGTTCAGTAATGCCCAGTCCAACTTTTAAAAACGTAGTTATTAATGTTTGATTCAGATCGCTCCCTTAACGGTCACATTAACAACATCACTGGATATCAATCTTGATATCAATCAATTATATTGGTAAACTTAGAAATATCCTTCCTTTTTAAGATCCTGAGAAACTGGTTCATGCATTTATAATCTCTAAGTTGAATTACTTTAACGCTTTACTTGCTGGATGCTCTAGTAAATCTCTAAATAAACTTCAATTATTGCAGAACGCAGCATATCAAGCACCAACTAGAACTAAATCACAGCAGTCCTGTTCTGTCATCTCTACACTGATTATCAATTAAATTCCGCACTGATTAAAAATACTTCTTGTAACATATAAATCTCTACATGGTCTGACCCCACATTATCTGGGTGATTTTTACAATCCAGCTCATCTACTATGTTCACAAGGTGCAGGACTTCTTTCAGCTACTAAATAAAAAAGTCACAGCAGGGGGAAAAGCCTTCTCACACTTTGAGATTCAAAAACGCTCCACATTTTAAAGAAAAGGTTAAATACATTCTTATTTAAGCTTTTGATTAGATTTAGGTTGCATGGCTCAGGTTGACTCTTGCCTTATTATTTGCTTGATTTAGTTATTAATACAAACCTAACTGTTTCAGTTAACATCTAGGCCACGCAAGGAGGACCCTTGTTTAAGCCTTGCGTTTTTTTTTTTTTCAGTGCGTTTTTTCTTACCACTGTCTACCTAGATTTGCTCAATTGAGGACTGGCCTTTTAAGATAATATAATGCTATAAACTGCTTTGAGACAACGCTCCATTGTAAAAAGTGCTATACAAAATTTATTTGACTTCAACTTTTATAATGTTTATCCATGCAAAATGGTCTTCCCAATTAAACTCAGAACAGACATGCAGTTGCATTCTGAAGCAGGTGCAAGGTTCTGATTGTACATATGGGAAGACAGAAGAGCACCGCAGTAATTTCGTTTTGATACAACAAGAGACTGAATAATCACCTGGGTTGCTTCATTGTAAAGTATCAGTGTTTCTTATGTTGTAGATGAGGTACCTCTGTTACTCTACTGTGGGGCCCACAAAAGCAAAGGGGAGATGTCGATAATAATATATCATTTCCAACACAGTGAATGGGCAACAAAAGGAACACTCAAAAACAAGGCAAATATCTAGGAGTGCTTCATATAGTGCTTGAATAAGTAAATGCTTGCATCGCAGGAGTGAATGGAACTGAGGTCGCTAAGCAGTTTTAACATTAAAAGCTTGCCAGTCACATTGAAAGCTGACAACAATCACTTATTACCTCAGCCTTAGTCTTAATATCCTTTTTCTACTAAGGAGGAACGTTGCCATCTTTTCCTTAATACCTTGCAATAGAGCGCTACCAATGCCTGCACTTGGGCCTGAATGGTGTCTTAATTGTTTTTGTCATTCCAGTCCCCACCATTGCTGCCCCCTAATGCAGAGCTACAGTACTACTAATAATGCACCCTAATCATTTTTGCTTCAGATAATAAGTGGACATCCATGATGAGATGCTTTTCAGAAAGCTGAGGTATGATGACTTTCATATCTGTTGGAGAGAACGAGAGGATGAGCTGTGTGTCATTAGCATTACAGTGACAGAAGAAGCCATGAGGGGTGAAGTTGCAAGTGCACATTGTACAGATGTTGAGCCACTCTATGGCACCTGATAAGATCGTCCATCCAGGTAGGAAGCACGCCACTGCCAGGCTGAGCCTGTGATTCCAAAATTGGAGAGGACAGAAAGGAGAATCTTTAAGCTGACTTTGTCAAAATCTGCTGAAAGGTCTAAACATAAATGGAAAATTTGGATTATCTGGCAGCATATAGCTTCTCAGAAACAGTCACCAGGGCAGTTTCTGTGGATTGTGCTGCTTTGAAGCCAGACTGCCTGTAGGTAATTCAGTTTGAGCAAGGTTGACAACTGATTGCAGACAGCAAGTTCAAGTATATTTGAAAGGAAGAGAAAGAGTAAAACTGGGTGGTAGTTTTGAAGTTAGACATTAAGTGTAGGCTTCTACAAGATCATAATTACTCTTGCAATCTTGAAGGTACTAGCAAAATGAGCAGGCATCAGGAAGTTGTTCATTATGGAGGAGATGGAGGGAAGAAAGAACAATATATTGCAACATAGATGATGGAGTTGTATCTAGCTGACATGGAAGGATTGTTGGATGAGAGAACGTAAAGAGTATCATCAATGGAATTGGAGAAAAGCAGGTAAAGTTCAAGTCAAATTCAAATATATTTATATAGTGCTTTTTATAGTGGAGCATTGTCTCAAAGAAGCTTTACAATCTTATATTATTTTAAAAGGCCAATCCCAAATTGAGCAAGCCTAGGGCAACAGCGGAAAGGAAAAACTCCTTTAATGTAGAAGGAATAAACCTTGAGAGGACCAAGACTAAAAATCTTCCTTGGGTGGCCTCACATCGTCTCCTAAAAAGTAGAGGGATTGACTGCATTCTGGTGGGACCTGGGCATATTGGGACTGATTTATGTTGATAAAGACCAGCAGAGTGATGCTGATGTGGAGGAACATCTAAGTGTGTGGTGCTGGAGCTTGTACCGGAACATTAGCAGGAGCACAGAGTTCATTAATAATCACTGACGTTAATCACTGATGCCATGTGCAGCATGAGACTCTGGCAGCATTAACTATAGTAGCATAGCTAGAAAGAGGAGAACCAGAAGTTAACACAGCCAAGAGGCAAGAACCTGAGCCCGAGTCATGCATGACAGTCTAAACCTTACACAAAGCCTGCATAAGTAAGAATGTTTAAGCCTACACTTAATGATTCATTGAGTGTCTGAATCTCATAGTAAGGTGGATGCTTATTCCGTGGTTGGGGGGCCAAGTATGAGAAATATTTTCTAAATTTAGGATAGGAGTAGACAACCTGTCTTTCACAGTTTCGTTGTGTCCAATAAATAAAATCTCAGTTTTAACTGAGTTAAGTAAAAGGAAATTAAATGATATTCAATTTTTGACTTCCATAAAACATTTCTCAATTTTACTGATTATAAGGCCTTCATTTGGATCAGCTTACATCTAACAGAAAAAGAAAAGAAACACGTCCATTATCTGATGATATTAATATATGCTTCATATTATATATTTATATGCTGTTTCAATACTATGATGGGGCCTGAATCCTTACTGAAAAGTTTCATAAGAGTTTTGAGAGTAGATAGGTATATTTGAAATTGATCATTTTGTTTTTTTAATCAGGGGTTTTATTACAGCACATTTAAAGTATGTTGGCACATAACCAAATGTAAGGCATTAATTTTAAATAGTAAGTAATAGTGCTGTAATACTAGGTATTAATCGTAATTATGTAGTGATTGGATCTAATAAACATGTTATTGACATCTGATCAGTGAGGACAGTTTGGTGTTAATAATGTGTGGCTATGCCTCCTCCACGGCCATTAGGCCAAGGGCATTAAACATAACTGTATCAAGGAGGAGATGCTTTATTTAAGGCTAAATATTCATCTGGTCTATTTCAAGTTTCAAATTTCAAGACAGAATGTGTGTAAGTGGTTATTAATGATTAATTCATTTAGAGTCACTGCTTTGTTTGTAAGTGATCTAATGTTAAGCAATCCTAGCTAAAGTTTAAGATTTATTAAAACCGACTTTTTGAGAGCTTTTCAGTTTAGGACAGATGCAGGTAACGGACACAGTTCTAATAACATTAG
Organism: Parotocinclus haroldoi; assembly: GCA_034779995.1. Lineage (NCBI taxonomy): Eukaryota > Metazoa > Chordata > Actinopteri > Siluriformes > Loricariidae > Parotocinclus > Parotocinclus haroldoi. The sequence continues at coordinate 7,248 of JAUZST010016066.1, read as the reverse complement.
ATCTGGGTGACCATCAGATAGTTGGTTAACTCTAAAATTGTCTGCTGCTTGACTCCTGCTCTGCATAGTCAGCCCCTAACAAACCCTGCCATTACAGGAAACGAGAGCAACACCTTCCTGTCCTAAGGGACCACGATTACCCTCAAAACTAGTCCAGTTGTCTATAAACCCCAAAGTTGCTGAAATGTTGCTTGCTTACAGTGAGAATAGTGGTGTATGAATGAAAAAATGACATATCTTGTTTGTCTTTTCTTCAGAGAAGGAGGCAGAGCCTTCAGCAGGATGAATGAGCAATAATAGGTGGGCTGAGGGTTTATGTAGAAAAATGTCTTAATGACTGTCACACCAGATAAGTGTGGAAAGAAGATAGTGATAGTAGTGAAGATCTGGATCAAGCTTGGACTTTTTTTTTCTCTTTGCAGACTTCTTTGATTAAGCCATTTCAAAACCCATGCAGCACACCTGACAGTCAGGGGGCAGTGAATTTATCTTCTCACGTGGTCTGGTGGGAAGAGGACAAAGCAGGTCAACTAAAAAGAAGAAATAAGTATATTGGTGACAGATTCCAGTTGAAGGGAAGAAAAAGAATCCAGCTGTCTTAAATTGATTGATTGAACATTGTAATACAGCGAGGCAGGTGAGAGGAAGTGGAGGTTATACTGCATTGGTGAAGTATATAAGGGTTGGTTACATGCGGAGGCAGAGCAATAAAGAACAAAAAGTGGATGTCTGATTATATGGAGCATTGTGACATTGATCTCAATGGCTGAAAGCAAAGTCAAAAACTTTGCTTCCCTTGTTTGTTGGAGAGTCATTAAAATATTGGATGCAACATGACAAGGCACATGATGATTATAGCTTATCTGATGGAGGATTGAAGTAACCAAATAGAGTAAGAAGAGATCCATCTGAGGGGAAGAGATTCAAAAGACCATGCAGCTCTTTAATTAAGTCGCCAAGAAGGCAATCCGGTTGGTAGGAAACAATGATATGGATGTTCCAATCTAACAATGGGATATACAATTTCTTGGATGAAAGCAAACATATGACACCACCTCTTCCAAACTTTTGTAGGAAAGAGAAGGCAGAAGACAAGACAGCTGGAGTAGCTCAGTTTCCAGGCGTATTCATAAGCCATATTTAGGCCCAACAATAGAGGGAGTGAATCAATGTAAAGCTGAGATGAAGTCTGGACAGCAAACTTTTAAGTTCCAAATTATCCCTCCTACAACTGTACCAGATTGTAGAGGATCACTAAGGTTATAGGTGCTGCAGCCATTGTGTAGTATTCACTGCTTTATGAGTCTATTGGCAATATAAATAGATATTAGCAAATTACACATGTTGTCAAAAGCTACCAAAAGATTTCTGTTACTGAGACAAGAAAGGCATGCACATGGTACTTAACTGGTTCTGATTTGAGGACAGAGTGGAACAAATAATAGCACATAATAGCAAGCAGAGGAAGTATCCAAGAAAGAATGACAAAGCAAGATTAATTATTGAAATATTCCACAGTTACAACAATCCATTCAATATTCCGTAGTAACAAACAAGTCTGTTTATGCTTTATACTTTCGTAATTCACTTCAGAAATACTTAGTTATAGTTCAGAAAATATCATACCCCCTTTTAAATTTTTGGTCTTACAATCTGAACTCAAAACCCCAAATAACTATTCAAGCTTTATTTACACTCTAAATTTTGCCTAAACATGTTCAAGTAGTGAGGACAAATGTCAACATAATAATAAAATTATAGAACAACTTTATTAAAACCCGGCTGTCTGTTTAAATGTGCTTAACATATCTACACACCTATATTGGGGAATATATAGCTGTTTTTTTGCAGAATGCTTCAAGGTCAGCCTAATTTAATGGGCAAGACTATTAAATTTATTCAGATTCTATCTTTTTAAGGATTCATACTTGGTGGGTCATTTACAATGGTGGAAAATGAAATTAACGGTTGTGCATGTACAAGTTTATAATGGTAATGTAACTAAAAAATGTAATCACTTATCCTTTGTTTTAATCAATTATTATTATCACTAAATATACATTTACATTTAAAATGATTTTTAATATTAATGTTCAGGCTGACTGTGAAAATACAACTAGAACTAGCTAATTTAAAAGCTGATTGAAAACTCAATTAATATTAATGTTCAGGTTGAAATGTTTAATGTGAAAAGAAGCATCCTAATAACACATGAAAACTAGTTACCCATTTTAGGGACACAAGCAGTTAGGGATACATGTAGCCTGGGCGCCAGAGTGCCGGATATAATAGGGAGCCTTGCTGAGCTTCAGAGCCGTAGATTCTCTAAGATAGTTATTCATCTAGGGAATCGAGAAGGTGCTGCTCTCATCTCCTGAAATATTGCTTATTGTCTTTTAACAGGATTTGTTCGGAACTGACTATCCAGAGCAGGGGTCAGGCAGCAGCCAATTAGGCTTAACCAACCATGGCTGGCAGCCATGCACCATCACGCAGATCTAATTTTATTAGACCTGTGTCTGTTACCCGCATCTATAATAAACATAAATTCACTCAGTTTAAATGATCTCATTAGGATCTCCTGTAGAAATAACAATCTTAAACTGAAGCTACAATTACTTAACATTAGATCACTTACAAGCAAACCTGTGATTGTAAATTAATTAATTATTAATAAACATTTACACACACTCTGTTTTACCGAAACTTGGATTAGATCGGATGAATATTTAGCCTTAAATGAAGCCTCCCCTCCTGGGTACAGTAATATTTATAATACTGATTCTTAATGTGACTAATCCATCATTGGGTAAGTCTAAACTATACTATTTTCAGCTCCTCACTATTTACTTCAGGAATTCAATATCTTTCTTTCCTGCTTAGTACTTTCAACAGATAAGGCTCTAATTGTAGGTGATTTTAACATACACTTTGAAAATTAGCAGGTTCCACTTAAAATTGCTTTTAAATCCATTTTACAATCCATCAGTATCACTCAGAATATGATGGGATCAACCAACCACTGTAATTGTACTTTTACATTTAAAGTACTTGTACGAAAGAGCTTGTAGTAAATTGGATGTAGGTAAGGATGGAGGGATAGCATGGCGGAGTATAAACATGCCCTTATAAAAAGCAAAAGCTGTGTATTTATCCTCAATCATATTGAAAAATAAGAATAATCCTAGATTTTTATTTAATACAGTCTACAGATTAAGTAAAAACATTACAGAAACCGACTCTGAAGTTCAGCATGATTTTAACAGTAATGACTTCATGACTGTCTTTAACAATAAGATTTTTTAATCAATGCTCATCAAATCAACCATCTATTCAGCAAAGTTCCAGATGCAGTACTAGTGTAGATTTATATTTAATTAGTTCTAAACCTGGACTAGAATCTTTTACCCCAATTACTAACACTGAACTGTCCTCACTGATCAGCTCGGCTAAGTCAGCAACATGTTTATTAGATACAATCCCTACATATTTACTCAAATAACTATTTGTATTTAAAAAACTATGTATTATGTAAATAATGTTATGTGCCAAAATCATTTACTTGCCCCATAATAGAACCCCTAATTAAAAATGCCAATCTTGACCTTTGTCAAGATATGTCTAATTATAGATAAATTTAAAATCTACCTTTCATCTAAAAAATCTTGAAAAAGCTTTGTAGTCACCTCCAAAGTAATGGTGTTTATGAAACATTTCATTCAGGATTCAGACCTCATCATAGTACTGAAATTAGGGTACTTCATGATCTTTTACTTTAATCAGATAATGTACATGTTTTTTTTCTAGTTCTATTAGGTTTACCTGCAAAATTTGACACTTATAACTAATGATTCTTATTCTTATAACTCTCATATCTTACTGAATAGGCTAAAATACTATAGGTATTAAGGGACTGGTACTTTCTTAGTTTAAATCCTATCTGACCAACCAGTACCAGTTTGTTTATGTAAATAATCAACGCTCTAACTTCTCAAAAATAAAGTATGGCGTCCCTGAGGGGTCTTTGCTTGGCCCACTGTTATTCTTCCTCTACATGCTGAATTTAAACTCAGTTATTTGTAAACATTACATTAGTTTTCACTGCTATACAGATTATATAGATGATACACAGCTGTACTTATCAGCTGATCCAAATGACTGCCTTTCAATCAGTAAATTTAAGAAATGTTAAGCAAGTCAAAAAATGGATGATTTAATGGTCATTTAATTTCCTTTTACTTAACTCGTATACAAACCCGATTCCAAAAGTTGGGACAAAGTACAAACTGTAAATAAAAACGGAATGCAATGATGTGGAAGTTTCAAAATAGCATATTTTATTCAGAATAGGACATAGATGACATATCAAATGTTTAAACTGAGAAGAAGTATTATTTAAAGTGAAAAATTAGGTTAATTTTAATTTAGTGACAACAACACATCTCAAAAAGTTGGGACAAGGCCATATTTAACACTGTTTTCCAACAGTCTGTAAATGTCTGGGGACTGAGGAGACAAGTTGCTCAAGCTGAGAGATAGGAATGTTAACCCATTCTTTTCTAATGTAGGATTCTAGTTGCTCACCTGTCTTAGGTCTTTTTTGCTGTATCTTCCGTTTTATGATACGCCAAATATTTTCTATGGGTGAAAGATCTGGACTACAGGCTGGTCAGTTCAGTACACGGACCCTTCTTCAACGCAGTCATGATGCTGTAATTGATGCAGTATGTGGTTTGGCATTGTCATGTTGGAAAATGCACGATCGTCCTTGAAAGAGAAATATTCCTGAGCCCATTTTGTGATTTCCAATACAGAAGCATGCCTGTATGTGATGCAGTGCCATCTAAGGGTCCAAAGATTACAGGCACCCAGTATGGTTTTCTAGCCTTGGCCCTTATACGCAGAGATTCTTCCAGATTTTCTGTAGATGATTATAGGTTCAAAACTCAACTTTACACTTTTTGATAGCGCTCCACTATTTGTCGGCGCATAATTAGGGAGATTGGTGATCCTCTTCCCATCTTTACTTCTGAGAGCCATTGCCACTCCAAGATGCTCTTTTTATACCCAGTCATGTTAATGACCCATTGCCAATTAGTTGCAGTTTGGTCCTTCAGCTGTTCCTTTTTTGTACCTTTAACTTTACCTACAACAAACCTAACAACTTTTTTGAGATGTGTTACTGTCACAAAATTTCAAATGAGCCAATATTTAGCATGAAATTTCAAAAAGTTTTACTTTCGACACTTGTTATATTGTCTATTGTAAATAAAATATCAGTTTTTGAGATTGGTAAATTATTGCATTGTGTTTTTATTTACAGTGTCCCACCCTTTTTGGAATCGGTTTAGTAAAACTGAGGTTTTATGAGTTAGGACCCAAGACTGTGAAAGACAGGTTGGCTACATCTCTCCTAAATCTAGATGGTTGTTCGGTATCACCCAGTCTACTGGGCGAAAACTTGGGCGATACATTTGATTAAAATCTCTCCCTCGACGTGCACATTAATAACATCACATGAATTGTTTTCTTTATATTGTTATATTGCTAAATTGATAAATATATATTTATAAATATAAAAAAATTTGAAATGGAGAAACTGGTTCATGCATTTATAACCTCAGTGCTTGATTACCGTAACGCATTACTTGCTGGATGCTGTAGTAAATCTCTAAATAAACTTCCAATAGTGCAGAATGCAGCAGCTCGAGTGCTAAGGAAATTTGATCGTAAAATTCCTGTTCTGTTCCTGTTCTACACTGGTTAGCACTTAAAATTTGCATTGATTATAAAATATTACTTGTAACATATAAAGCTCTACATGGTATGACCCCACATTATACAAGTGAACTCATCTTACACTTGTCAAACTAGTCTTACAATTCAGCTTGTCTATTTTGAACATAAGGTGCAAGAAAGGCACATTAAAAAAGTTTTCTCATAATCATTGCTCAGGTTGGCTCAGGTGTTATCTTCTGGTTATGCTGCTATAGTTAGTGCTGCACAATGCATCAGTGATTATAATTAATAATATGGAGCTAATAAGCTAATAAGTAACTGCTGATGTTCCGGTACCATTTCCAGCACCACACAGATGTACTGGTTTTCATCAACAGAAAACAGACCCACTATGCCCGGGCCACACCAGAGTGCAGTAACTCCCTCCATCATTTAGTTATCAGGAGACGATGTGCCTTCAAGGACTTTTCGCTGAAGACTCATCACAAATCTTTTACATTATTTAATTACATTTTTATTATTTGCTTAATTTTACTAATAATAAAAACTTAACTATTTCAATTAACATCTAGGCCACCCAAGGAGGATGGGTCCCTTTTCGAGTCCTGGTCCTCTCAAGGTTTATTCCTTCTAGATTCAGGGAATTTTTCCTTTCCTTTGTTATCCTATGCTTGCTTAGTTAGGGACTGACCTTTTAAGATAATGTAATATTGTAAAGTTGCTTTGAGACAATACTCCATGTAAAAAGTACTATATAAATAAATTTGACTTCAACTTTATAATGATAATGTTTATAATAATGATAATGATAATAATCACAGTTTGTCCATGCAAAATGGGCTACCCAAAAATACCTAAAACATAGATGAATTTTCTTTCAACATGCAGTATTATTGTGAATATAGTTATAAGTGAATGTAGTTGTTACAACCAACATGTAAATACGAACAAGGGTAGGAAACAATTGCAGATATTTATTAAATACAGGCAAACAAAGTCAGCAAGCAATCTACAGTCATGGCCAAAAGTGTTGAGAATGATACAAATATTAATTTTTACAAAGTCTACTGCTTCAGTTTTCATAATGGCAATGTGCATATACTCCAGAATGTTATAAAGAGCCTAACAGCAATTAATTGCAAAGTGAATATTTGCCTATAAAATGAACTTCATCCCCCAAAACACATTTCAAATTCATTGCAGCCCTGCCTTAAAAGGACCAGCTAACATCGTTCCAGTGATTGCTCCATTAACACAGGTGTGGGTGTTGAGAGGGGCAGGGCTGGAGATCAATCTGTCATGACTAAGTAAGAATGACATCACTGGACACATTAAAAGGAGGCTGGTGCTTGGCATCATTGTTTCTCTTATGTTAACCATGGTTATCTCTAAAGAAACACGTGCAGTCCTTATTGCACTGCACAAAAATGGTCTAACAGGGAAGAGTATCGCAGCTAGAAAGATTGCACCTCAGTCAACAATCTATCGCATCATCAAGAACTTCAAGGA